>JZKD02S0176142.1:98968-123227 GCA_000966675.3 Picea glauca
AACCAAAAAAAGAGGTTCTTTGCATTCATATAAGGGATACCATTTGCATGAATGATAAGCTTGAAACTTACAATGAGATCATCTCACTACCATTACGATAAAGAAGTAGCTAAGAAACACTATATTGAATGAATGAAAGCATGAACAACACATGACCAAGAGATGCAACCAACCCATTTTCCAAGCTTCAATTCTTAAAAAGTGATTGTTAAAGAAAAGTGATTGATCCAAGTCTTTCCTTATTTTGTCAATTATATAACTATTTCTTCGATCTCAACTTCTTATGTTTCTAGTATTGCCAATTTTTTTGTTATCCCAAATGCTAGGGAAGCCCTCTCTAATGGAATGCCGTGAACGATATTATTTCGATCTCGAAGTGATCCTTTCCAATCAACACACACACACACACACACACACACACACAAGTAGTCCTTTTCAAATATATCTACTTCATTCCCTAAATGTCTTGAGTGAGAACCTTTGTAGGTCATTTTGAAGTCTTTATATTGTTAGCGTGAACTCTCATACACTAGGGGAGGAGATGTTTGTCTAAAACTTAACTTCCCATTGTCCTCACAAAATGATCTAAGTGGATATTGATGGCCACCTACCTCTTCCACTGACTCCAATGGTTCTCCATAGAAGTTTGTTTATGATTTTTTATGATTTTCTAGGTCCTAAACGATGTTTTCTGCGAAATTTCTGGCAAAGTTGTAGACCTTAGTTAGAGCTTTCCAACAAGCTACTATGCACGTCAAATGGAGATTATATGTGAAATTTTTTCCTTGGGAAGTTGATGTAGAAACTAACCACCTTGGGCCCAAAAACACCTTTTTGGCGCTTCACCTCCCATGGTTAGGGTTGTGGACCTTTAGGGTTCTTGATTTATGTTAAAAGGCCATCTTTTCATCCTCTTGTATTATCGTTTGCGAATGATCTTAGTCAACATCATTCTCTCTCATCAGAGATAAACTACCACCATTCTAGCTAGTTTGTGTTCTACATTGTTCCACTATTTTATTCATTAATAGAAGTTGGGTTTTCACTAGATTATTGTGCTCTTTGCTATACTCCTTTGTGTGTTTCATTTCATTCCCTATGCAATCTGGACTAGTGGTATCAGAGAAATTCGATCCTTGTTATTTCTCGTTGCATGTCCTTGACAATGTTAGGGTATAGAGAGTTGGGTCTCGAGCTAGTTTCACTAGGAGACAACCACTCTCACTAGCCCAAGCAACCTCCCATGGCGGGGGAAAGGAGAGATGGAGCAGGAGATCATATCAATATGTTTCTCAAGGAAGCCCTCGTGTGACAAAGGAACGAGATGATGGACAACTTCGCCCAGATCCTTCAATGACTACTGACGACAAACGAGGCACCTTCAATAAGAAACCATTTTGGAGGTGTGACACCCTTCAAGTTACAAGTTAACTTTGATATCACTTTATTTGCAATCCAAATAGATGCAAATGCTTTGGAGAAATGGATAAATCTATTAGAGGGTTATTACTCTATTAAAAAATTTCTGACATCGAAAAGATCACCTTTGCACTCCTTAAAGCCCTTTCCCATGTCAAAGATTGATGGAAAAGATACTAGGAAAGACATAACGAAGACGATTATGTAACATTTAATACATGACCCACTTGAGAAATCTTTGTTGATGCCTCAAGGAGGAATTCTACCCTATTAGAAACTATGATGACCAGTACATGAGATGGACGACTCTACATCAAGAGAGAGACCAAACGGTGTCAGAGTACACCAGCATCTTGCATACCTTGTGCTCAAAGCTAGGTATCAGAGACTTTGAGCAACACCTGATTTTGAAGTACTATAGTGGCCTACATAGGTAAATCCAAGTAGATATGGATTTCTTGGACATCTTCTCATTGGGAACAGTTAATTGATATGCTATCAAAATTGGGTAGAAATTTAAGTAGCGAAATAAGAGGGAGTTCAAGTTTGCAAATTCGCCACAACAGAAGTATGGTAAAGGAGACCCTAACTCACAAAACAAGGAGATCCAACCTCAAGAAAACCAATCCAAGCCACAAGCAAAGAAGGGTAACGAGAAGTCGAAGAAGGACATTGGAAAGTGGTGTGAGTTCCACAAAATCCCCTGGCACAACACTGATGAATGTCGATCAAAATAGTCATTGTTGTCCAAGCTTAAAGAAAAAGAGTCGAACCTTGACTCGAAATATGATTCAGAACAAGATAAGGGAAAGTGGATCATCCATGCAAAACCAAGTGCTACCATCGCAACTACAAAGCTACAACCAGAACAGTCAAAGGAGCTTGAGGAGGAGTGCCTCTTCCATTCACAAATGTGGGTGAAGGGGCTTCTCTACATTTCATTATTGACATTGGGAGTTAGAAGAACCTGAGCCCGACCGAGGTCATCAAGAGATTCAAGTTTTCAACAATGCCATGCCCCCAATAATACACCATCGATTGGTTGAGCCAAGGACGAGACCTTCACGTCAACCAACAGTGCCTCATGTCTTACGACATCAATCCCTTCAAAGATCATGTATTGTGTGATGTTGCCCCACTCGAAGTTTGTGATGTTCTTTTAGGGAAATCCTATATGTGGAAACGTCATGTTGTTTATGAGTCTCGACCCCATAGTGTCATTGTTACTTTGGGAGGTCAACCCTACAGGGTACCAAAAGTAGTTCCAACTATTGTAATTTCATTGATCTCGGTAAAATATTGTTGAAAGCTAATATCTCAAATTACAAAGTTTGTCATGTTCATGGTTTGGTCAGAAGGTGAACGAAAGGTCATCGCGACCACCACAACGTCAGCACAGGGTCTCTCTACACAACATAAGTAGGTGGACAAGGTTGTAGAAGAATATAGAGACATCTTTGCCTCACCTATAGGGGTGTCTCTGCACTGTCAAGTCAAACATCCCATTGACTTGATATCTGGTGCTCCCTTACCCAATGGTCCAATATACAAATGCTCCCTTTTGGAGAATGAGAAAATAAAGAATCAAATTCATGAGCTCATCTGAAAGGGCCACATTCGACCAAACTTCTCACCTTGTGGGGGCCCAATTGGGTTGATGCAGAAGAAGAACGGCACATGGAAACTTTGTATTGATTATAGATCCCTTATCAAAATCACTGTCAAGAACCGATACCTAATCCGTCAGATTAATGATTTTCTTGATCAACTTAAGGGTGTCAATTTATTTAGTAAGATTGATTTGAATTTAGGTTACCGCCAGGTTCCAATAGAACAAACTAATGTATGGAAGACGACCTTCAAATCTAAAAAAGGCATTTTGAGTGCTTGGTCATGCCCTTTGGCTTGACTAATTCTCTAGCGACATTCATAAGGATGATGGATGATATCTTGCAGTCGTTCACAAAATATTTTTTGGTCGTATATTTGGATGGTATTCTTATCTTCAATCAGACCTAGGCAGAACATTTGCAGCACATTCAACATGTCCTAAGCACACTATGGAAACCAAGTTATACGTCGATTTGGAGAAATGTTCATTCGACATGTAGAGAATTCAATACTTGGGATACATCGTGGATGAACATGGTGTGCATGTAGACCTAGCCAAGATTCAAGTCATTTGCGATTGGCTAGCCCTAACGAATCTGACAAAGCTCTGCAGCTTCTTGGGCCTTGCCAACTTCTACCATAGGTTCATGTTGGGGTTCTCTCATATCGCTTGGCCTCTAAGTCAAGTGACTAAAGGTGGAACTAAAGCCAAGTTTTCTTGGTATGAATCACAACAGAAAGCATTCAAGGATATAAAACACCGCCTCTACTCTGCACCACTCCTCAAGTTGCCAAATTTGCAACAACCATTTGAGGTTGAGACAGATGCCTCTGACTATGCTATCAATGTAGTCCTCGCTCAATAGGGACATTCATTGGCCTATTGTAGTGAAAATATATCTGATGTTATTCGCAGATATCCAACCGATGACAAGGAGATGTACTCCATTGTGTAGGCATGCCGATAGTGGAAGCATCGTATTATAGGAAATGAAACGATCATCCACATTGATCACAAGTCATGCAGACATAAGGAAAGTTACAAAATGACCACCATAAGAAGCGGTCCAAATAGCTACAACAATTCCACTTGAACATTAATTACAAGAAGGGAAGTGCCAACCATGTTGCAGGATGCCTTAGTCGGGCACCGATTGTGGCATTAACCACAATTCTTAACTCTTGTGGGAATGAAACCTCCAAGTGGCCACAATTATATACTAGTGACTCTGACTTCGCTACTACTTATTAGACACTGAGTGCAGGAAAACAAGTCTTGGACTTCCACCTCCAAGATGCGCTCTTATGCTATCTGGGCCATCTTTGTGTTCCTTCAAGCGAGCGTGTAAAGCTAATTTGGGAGGCACATTACTGTTGGGTGGCAGGGCATTTTGATGTGGAGAAGACAATTATAGTACTTTAGAAGTATTTATATTGGCCAAAGCTTTGATGGGATGTCAACCAATATATCAATTCGTGCACTATCTGCGCCATCACTAAACTGTCCATCAAGAAGAAAGGGTTGTACACTCTTATCCCTACCCCAAACAAGCCCTGGGAGTCAGTCTCCGTGGATTAAATGTTAGGTTTTCCCTTCACCAAACATGGTCACGATTGTGTATTTGTGGTTGTCGATCGGTTCTCTAAAATGGCCATTTTGGCACAATGTAAAAAGAGTATCACAATCGAGGCCATTCCTAGGCTCTTCTTTGAGCAGTTTGGGTTCATTTTGAGCTACCACGAACCATTATTTTAGATAGGGACAACAGGTTCCTCATTACCTTTTGGTATAACCTATGGTCTCTGATGGAAACCAAGTTGACCAAATCCACTGCCTTTCACCCCCGAACAGATGGGAAAATGAAATTGGTCAACATGATTATTGTGCATATCTTGCGCATGTATAACTCCAAGCATCCACATACATGGGATGGGATCCTTCCATATGTTTTGCATAGCTATAAAAAATCCATCCACAACATTATTGGCGATGACCCTTTTCAAGTGTGCTTGGGGTTCTAGCCATTGGCCCCCATTGATGTAGCTCTCCTCATTCCATCTTCACCAATAGAGTCCTCCCACGCTCAGATCGAGGCAGACATAGTAGCCAAATTTATTGAATGGACCTAGCACCTTCAACAACAACTTCATGATATTTTTCAAAGGCCAATGCCAAGTACAAGTAGTGACATGACCAGTGTCAGGTTCCACACAAGTTTCAATTTGGTGGCAAGGTATGGTTGCATTTGGAGAGGATCGCTTCACGAACCCACATAGGAAGCTCATACCACTCTGATATGGACCTTACACCATCACAAATGTTGTGGGTGAAAATTATTTTAGATTGAGTATTCCTCCTTTCCTTGGCTTGCATCTAGTGTTAATGTGGAGTTGCTTCAACCATATTTCCCACCTCTATTGGACATCTCAAAGGTGGTTGAGCAATTGGCCCCTCTAGAGCGCAATATTGACTACCTTGAGCAAGCTACAGTGGATCGGATCATGGACACCAAGATGAAGGGAACCCACTAGCAGAACATACAACTCTATCGGGTTGTCAAAGTAGGACATCTTCTTCAACAAGGCAAATGGCTCACAAAGATTCAGATTCAACAAAAGTTTCCCCATCTACTGTAGGAGCTTGACACAATGGAGACCATCACTTCCTAAGGGGGGAGGATTGATCTTGGTGGATATTAGTGGCCACCCACCTCTTCCACTGACTCAACACAGTTCTCCATCTTAGCAGTTTTTTTAGGATTTTTTAGGATTTTCTAGGTCCTAAACAATGTTTTCTGGGAAATTTCAAGGCATGGGTTTGTCTTCAACACACCAAGGCCATGTTGCAATATTGTAGTCCTAAGTTAGAGCTTTCCAATGAGATACTATGCGTGCCAAATGAAGATTGTATGCGAAAGTTGCGCCCTTGGGAAGTTGATGTAGAAACCAACCACCTCAGTCAGGCCCAAAAACACCTTTTTGGCACTTCACCTCCTATGGTTAGGGTTTTGGACCTTTAGGGTTTTGGACCTTTATGTTAAAAGACCATCTTTTTGGCCTCTTGTATTATCTTCTACAAATGAGCGTAGTCAACATCTATCTCTTTTCAAAGATAAGCTACCACCATTCTAGCCAATGTGTTCTACAATATTATGTTATTTTATTTATTAATAGAAGTTGGGTTTTCACCATATTATTGTGCTCTCTGTTATACTCCTTTGTGCATTTCATTTTGTTCCCTATACAATCCAGATCACAAAACCTACTTATTAAGCATGTTTGTGACAAATTTGTGCTCATATTAGCCATGGACCTGCCAACCTATCCTTTAAAAATGATGGAGGTGTAATGCAAAAGGTTATTTTGATTGCAAAAGAAAGTTTGTTTTTCCCTTAAATGAATAAATATGGTTATCCCTTTTCCAAGTGCAACGAGAGGCCCTGGAATGAGTAGAGAATGAGGAATGGTGATAATTTACTGAGCTACAAGAAGGAATTTTCAATCATCTCTCAAAAACTGAAATCTGGATGAAACAATTAGGGATGTTCCAAAATCATTTTTTTTCCTTCGGCAGATGCTTCTTCACTTAACTACACTACTTATATAATAAGGAATTATCTCTACTTACGCACCCTTTACTATAAATAGATGCCTTAGCTAACTCGTATTCATTGTCTTCTTCACAATTGCCCCCTTCTCTTGACCCCCCTACATATTATTTTTTCTTTAGCGGTTGCTACAACACTTGTTCTAAAGGGCACTTTGCTTCTATTTGTGATGTGTTCTTCAAGGCACTTCCCCCTTCGTTGTCACCTTTGTTTTCACCCTTTGCTTCACTTTTCTCCATTCATCTTCAGTTAGCAAAGAGGGGTATGACACCATTATAAAGTGCCCTTTAGAATATAAGTAGTAGCAAAGAGTAGTAAGGAAGACATAGAAATAACATAAAAAAACCAATGTAACGACGAAGCACCTCTGGTCTAAGTTTTAGAGGATTAGATTAGAATAGTTAATTAATAAAGAGTTAAAGTTTTAGCACCTCTAGTCTAAGTTTTAGAGGATTAGATTAAAATAGTTAATTAATAAAGAGTTAAAGTTTTTATATTCTTGTTTATGTTTATAGTGAACGATATGTGAAGAGGCACAACAAAGAGTCTTAGATAAAGGAATTAGCAACTATCGCCTTCCTTTAGAAGTGATCTCAAGTCAAGAATTAGCCTTATTTGGCATATCTATAATTTACAACGCGAGACATACTACTAAATTTTGAGTGCTCTTTTTATTTCTGAAATTTGTTTTTGTTAAATTCCTTAGTTATTGAAATGATATAGTAATAAGAAAGCTTCATGTTAAGTGATCTATGGAGTTATGGCTGCTTATATCCTTGGCTTTCTTGTCTCTCTAGTTGAAGTCGTACTTCACTTGTTATTTTTAGCCCTGGTATGTAACTAGGAAAGTCATTAGATTGCCTAAGGAAGTTTTTTAATTGCCCTTAATTGATAAATAAAAATCTTTCAAGGCATTATTGTAATGAAAGTAAGCACTAGGAAAGTCTTTAATGGCTCTTCCTTAAAAAAGGTTTGCTCTCTTGACTCATATCATTTCAGCAATTAGAAATAGAATATAGACAAAACACAACATTGGGGAAACACCTTATCAAATGAGTGGGCTAAAGTAGCAGTCAAACATTGCTATGGAAGTATGTATTCTCCTTAAGCTCTCCCTAATTACTGAAATTATATGAGTCGATATGTTAAAAAAACACTTTATCTAATGCTTATGGAGTTATGTTTTCTCTTTATACTATCCCTAGTTACTAAAATGAGATACTACTCATGTTAAAGCTGAGTTAGCGTGTAACAATATGAGTCAATATGTTATAGAAACACTTTTTCAAGGATCTTTAGAGTTATGTTTCCTCTTTATACTATCCTTAGTTACTGAAATGAGATATGTGAATGCAGTAAAACAATACTTTGAAAAATAGGGGCCAAATTAAAAGACTTCCATGGGAGACATAGATCTGGATTGGGGTTCCAAAGTATGGCAAAAAGACCATCTAAACAATACATGTTAGATCCCCATAAAAATAGAACAAATGGTTAAAAAGGAACAAGAACAGAGCAACAGGGAACATGAGGCACCAACAACCTCAACAACTCTTTGCTTTCTTGACTCATATCATTTCAACGATTAGAAATAAAATAAAGAGAAAACACAACACTGGGAAACACCTTATCAAATGAGTGGGCTAAAGTAGTAGTCAAACATTGTTATGGAAGTATGTATTCTCCTTAAGCTCTCCCTTATTACCAAAATTATATGAGTCGATATGTTAAAAAAGCATTTTATCTAATGCTTATGGATTTATGTTTTCTCTTTATACTATCCCTAGTTAGTAAAATGAGATACTACTCATGTTAAAGCTGAGTTAGCATGTAACGATACGAGTCAATATGTTATAGAAACACTTTTTCGAGGATCTTTAGAGTTATGTTTCTCTTTATACTATCCTTCGTTACTGAAATGAGATATGTGAATGCAGTAAAACAATACTTTGACAAATAGGGGCCAAATTAAAAGACTTCCATGGGAGACATAGATCTGAATTAGAGTTTCAAAGTATGGCAAAAAAGCCATCTAAACAATACATGTTAGATCCCCATAAAAGTAGAACAAATGGTTAAAAAGGAACAAGAACAGAGCAACATGGAACAGGAGGCACCAACAACCTCAACATCTCTAATAGTATTATAGTAGCATATCAAGATGCTAAAAAGAATCATACTAGTAGCAAAACAAAGGTAGAAGGATGGAAACATAGTGCGTATATGCATATAGTTGTGATTATGTTCTTTCCTGAAGAACTCGTTTTTATGAAAATCATGACTATATGAAACCCATACACAAGATTAAAAACCTAGGCAATGATTTTTTGCTGTAGAAAAATTTCCAAAGCTATGATATAAAGATGATGTTTTATTTATAAAAAAAAAAGAACTCGCCTCTTTGACTCCATGACGGAGTATAGAAGTTAAATGTTTTCTTATAATACAAGGAATCTTGGGATTTTAGAAACCCAGCCTTGGCTAAAGTATATCAAAAAGCTTTAAAAATTGGCTCATTATGGCACATAATTAATCAAAGCAACGTCAAACAATTCCTAATAGAGGTGGCCATCAAGTCATAATAAATTAGACACTAATCACTATGCTCACTATGTCGTGTAAGATTTAACGAAAGACCTTGATAGAGGTAATTGTACTTTACTTAAAATTCGTAGGCATGAATATGTTGAGGTCATTAGGTGAAAATTTTCTCTTTGGAAAGAATTGAATGGACGAGGAATGAAAACCTATAAGGTGCTCTTTCCGATATAGAATTGTGATGCGATATCTTGTGATGAGGTTCCTCCTTAAATACTATCTACACCTTATTTAAAGAGGCTTCTGCCAACATCATCATAACTAGGGCAGCCTTTGATGATTTTGGGTTGTTTAGATCAGTTTGACGGAGAGCCTACAGTCCCATTTTTTAATTTCTTTACAATTAATGCACATGGTTAATTACAGTCTAATAAGAGGAATTTCTTTATCCAACTCCACCAAACAATCTATGAATGGGCAATCTGCAAATAACTTTTCTTTCAATTATCCAGTTCACAAATGTAGTGGTAAATTAGATAATGTGCCCTACTGATACATATTATATTCTTTGTGCCTCTAATCTCAACTTGAAATGTGGTGGGAAACAATAGCTTATGATTTCATGCCCAAGGAATTAGAAGATTGATTAACACAATGTAATCGGTATGGCATTAGAATCTAGTAATGAAGATTACAGTAGCAACGTTCACCAAAGCCACAGAAAATAGCATTCTTGATTTCTCAATACAAGGTATAYGGTCACTCTGCATACAGAAACTAAAAAGGAATAACATATTTCATGATTTAAAGAAAACATTTATCCAAAAACTGCAAATAAAAAGTACAAAATTGACATGACAARTCTCTCAAGCAGTTAGAAAAGGGGCAAGTTTGAGCAGAAGCCTGGATTAAATAATGGTGTTAGTTAACTGTCTATTGTTTGAAGACGGCTGGCACCTTTAACATACAGTTTAGTAGGTGCTGGCATATTGCTGTTCAAATATCAAAATTATGTTTTATATTTTTACTTTCCCTTGTGCAAGATAGCAAACTTTTCAACTAGAGAATAACAGCTCAAAATTTAAATCAAACATTTATCCTAATATCAAACACAACAACCAGTCACGAAGTCTGAAACAAGAAAACAGACCACCACCCAATATTCTAAGCTGGATTGAATTCAAGAGCCTCCCTGTATATCAGCTCTCTCATCTGTTCCTCAGTCAATGCGTGCTCCTCAAATTCAAAGTTGAATGGAATGGGGCAGGTAGGCTCATCAGCTTCATCGTGCAGATTAGCCAGGTAAGGATGATTTAATGCTTCCTCCACTGGATGAAAAGAAAAAACATGTTTTGTTATGCACTATGTAGTTCAGACCATAGTTTCTACAAGATCCAGAAAAAAGCACAAAAAAATAACAAAAGTATGCGATTGAAACATCAGAATTTGAATTGCATTCACCTTGCAAGCAATAAAATGATATTGATTTCTACACTCAACTGACACAGCAATCTTTTAAGGTTTATAGGGAATGACTACATTGACTTTCCTGACAACTGACAGTTATTCCGCCCTTCATGAGACTCAACAAAGTATTTTCTCCAATTTTAGTAACCCGAAAGGTAAAATAGATAGTTCTGATGGCTCCTTTTGTTTTCTTCTTGGACAGACATATCTCCAACACTGTTAAGGCACGTCTGTCATAGTGTGCACATGGTTAGCTATCAGAAAAGAGAGTCAGGTGCAATCTCTGAAAGCTCATTGGTGATAGGTGGTTTGGAGGAAAGAAGATTCTGAAGGATAATTTCCTGACAGAGTTCCTCAGCTTTGGCGAGGCCCTTGCATAAATCATTGCAGGAAGAGGATCCCAGCTCAGACTCCCCAGTTTATGTCCTGCTCTATGGACACAGACATTCTGCATTGATGAGTATGGCATCTTTACTATCTTGAAAGGATAAGGACAATTACTATGTGACGCAGAAGCAACATGGTGCCTCAATTCTCCCCATCTCTGTACAGTGACCTGCAAACAAATGTGCTGACACAGACTAGTACTAAACTATCTTACCAAGCACACATTGACACACAGAACTAGACACAGAGACATACAGGGCAATCAGATTTTCAGATATTATAGAAGAGTAAATATGGTACAGAGAATTAATCTCTAATTGTCAGACCTATATCTTCTGCTCTCACAATTCTCTCTTCTGATCTAACTCCTCTCGTCTCTTTACTCTGCTTGCTAACTCTTTTGCTCAAACAAAACTTATTTAATAGACTGTCTCCACATTCTGGCATGCGTGAACAGTCATGGAAGTGACTCTTCAACTTCTAAAATTCGTGTGCTGCAGCCTGCTTCAGATTCCTACCCTTTCTCCTTCTGCTTCTGCTTTTTGCAACTGCATTCCATGTTTCATCAAAGTTGTACTGTCCTTTCCGTAACTGTGCTCTCTTTGTTGTGCATTCTCCAATACCAGGCATCCTTTCTTTCAGTTGAAACTGCCAACCATTTCGACTCAAAACCGTAAGCTTTTTCTTCAACTTGCTTATGTGCAACCCAACTCTGTCTTGCCTGTGCATTTTCTTCATGACTTTTCTCCACAATTTTTTTCAGACTTTGTTTTTTCCATTTCAAGTGTGCACTTTCCTCCAGGCTTTCTCTTCTACTTTGATGCTCCTGCATTAACTTCTCCTTGCAAGAAAATACTTGCATGTACTTGCACATTTTGAACTATTCTCTGTGCTCAATTTTTTGAACTCCACATCTAAGATCTAGGTGCTTTCTTCATCTAGTCTGACCCTCCTGTTACCTCACAGATCTGCACTCAAAGATATTCAAAGTCCAAAAACCAAGTGCAACCCTAGAGGCACTTAGGAAGATTTCCCACTATCAACACAACAACTCTTCCTCTCACTTTAGGCCAGCTCTCCTCCAGCACAAAGGGCAATTCCCTAGAAAGAATGTGTAAGATATACTTTAGAAATAAATGGGATGGTGGATTGCCAAGACCAGTGCCTATCCAATCAGTGATGAAGTCAAGATCAACAAAGAGGGTTTGAACAATATGGAAGAAGGCATGGTTAGGCCATTATAAACATGCTAAAAACTAACCACATGGATTTACTTCAATGTGCAGAAAATTAAAGGAGGTCTCTTCCAAAGATGCTCCTCACCAAAAGTATAAAAATAGCCAAGTAATAATGTGTAACCATGAATAATTAAGGGACAGCCACATATGAAATCATAAATGAAGTAGACACAAGTAGGAAGTCCTCTTTATAGAATGAACAACCAATAATACATCAGTCTTCAAGTGTGATTTCACCTCAGATCAAGAGAGCCTAGATATGCCACACTTAATCTTGAAACCCTAGCTAGGGTATCCCTCAAAAGAGAGTGGACAGATTTAACCGAGATTACAGCAGAAAAATCCTTCAATAAACAATGATTACAACAAGAGGGTGTCATGTCTGCATTTTTGGGTTCCCCTATTCAGTAGTCGAAAATGACTTCCGAAGTTTGTTAGTGAAGAAAAAAAAGGAAGTCAAGGGTTATTTAATGTCGCTTAGTTAGGAGATGTTATGTTTTTAAAGTGACATTAAGTAAAAAGGAAATAAAATAACTTTAGATTAATACGTTACTTAAACATTATTAAAAGTGTCTTTTAATCTTAAAGTGAAAAGTAAAAGGGGAATAAGGGTCATGTTTGATTTAGTCAAAAATGGGAAAGTTCTAGAAGGCATAGAAGAAGAATAAAGGGAGGTGTAGTGCTTCACTTTGGATTATGTTTTGGATTGATCTCTTTGGAGTGCTCTCGAAGCCAAGGTTTTCGTTAGGGTTTGGAAAAACCCTTCTGTTGCCGTCCTTATACACACTTGTAAAGGTGAGCTAAGTCCTGCTCACTTAGTGTGTCCTCAAAGGCACAATGCCTAGGTTCAAATTCCACGCTGTCACTTTGACTTAAACCTCTTCCGTCTAGGCTAACTCCTAGGGAAGCCAAGGGGGGTAGACCCTAGTTACTAGATGAGATTAAGAGTTTAATGTTCTAGGAGTTGGTTTTAATTTGTTAAATGGTCAGGGGGAATCTAGCCTATGATGTTAACCAACAAATGCAAGATGCAACAATATAGTATGAGCAGTCAGGCCTTTTCCTAGGACAACTAAGACTAGTGCCTAATTTGGGCAAGGGGTCAACTATATTAAAGGGAGATAGATTACAAAGTAGTTACAAGTTTACAAATATCACTACAAGATAGATAAACTAGATACAAAAGAATGTGTGATGTATACAAAGTTGAACTAAACTAGATACAAGATACACAGAAAGAATGTCTAAGATATACAAATCTAAACTAAGATAGATACAAGATATACAATATACTAACAAGTGCTTGAAATATGTAGGAAAAGAAGATATTCAAGATGAAATGACCATCAACACATCAAGCCAAGCATGCTCACAATAGATAGAATTCTATTGGATTGCTTATCAATGGCAAAAAAGACTCAAAGCACTCAAGACCCAGTCAAGAGAATGCCTCCAGGTGGATGCGCACTTCTTGAAGGATCACACCACAAATACAGGAATACAAGATAGATGAAATGCTTGAAAATGTAAAGTACTCCAGATGACAAAGATATAACCACTTAGATATTATTCCACAACAGATAATTTAACTTGCATGTAGATAGAAAAACAATGAGATCAGTGTGCTTGCAAGTGTGAAATTGAAATGCCAATGTTGTAGACCGAAGATTAAGTTAAGTGATTAAGTGAGATTAATTTTAATCCTTTCTAAGTGTCAACCCAAAACTTTCCTCCCCCAATTACCAAGTGACTACTGGATGCTCAAGAAGTTAGGCAACGAGGCCCACCCTAGCTTCACAGGTCAGTCCTAAGATCAGAGTACTCCCAGAAAGGACGTCACGCGCCGTGAGACCATCCCCGACCTAGCACCTTTTGTTGCCTTCCTCCGACCCCGTTTTAAATGGAGAAGATGGTTGGTAATGGTGTCCTATTAAGTCTAATAAATTAATTATTAAACCTATGAGCTAATGTATTGCAGTGTGTTTTTGAGTACTTGTAGCTTGCTCAAAAAGTGCTAAAGTATTGAGACTGAAAGATATGAGTGTGAACTCTTAAACAGTGAAGTTGCAAATTAAGTTCTTACGATGTTGAATTATTGCATGTGAACATAAAGCAATGGAAATAACTTGCGGAAAAGTAAAAGATGATTACTTTAAGCCTTTATGAAATCGGTGTTTAGCATGCATATGTGTAAGATAAAGATTAGAGAAACTGAAACTTGCATGCAACGGAAAATAAAGATCTAATCTAAGCCACCACGGACTCTATGCTAGCATATGTTATGTTGGATCTACTCTAGATAATTTTCCTTTAAGCATGTATGTAGATATCAACAATTAAACTAGCTAAGCTATGAACTGAAAGACAGAAAAGAAATCTAACTAAAGCATGCAAAGTAAAGATTGAAATGAGAATGCAAGCCACTTGGGTACACTCCTTTGGGCTTGTGTATAGTGATTTGGAGAGAGGAGAAAGAAGAGAAACTGTTACCACTTCGAAAGGAGTTACTTGAGGGTGTGTTGTGCTTGAATTTGGGCAGCATGTACCCTTAGCCTGGCAAGAACCTGCAAAAATCAGCAAGCTATTGCTTGCTAATTTGAGCTGCAACACACTCAAAAAGATTATGAAATTTTTGTTTTCATCAAAAATTTCTAACATACAAAAACCAGAATTTTATATTGATTAAATTGACCTATCTAAGCAAGTTAGATACCAAAAACTGAATGTGAAAGAATGAGGAAGAAGGACAGGAAATGCTTGTGAAGTTTAAGTGAAGATGAGGGTAAATTCGTCCTTGAACCTATCCCAACAACCCCTTTGAGATGATCTGCAAAACTTCCAATAAATCGTGAAATGAAATAGATAATAATTGCATGCACTAACAACACAACATAGTTTTCATCATTAGTGAATTCAAAAACATATAAGCTAGCAATTATACAATTACTAAGCCTAGCCAAGTAAACTAATTTACCCAACAATCTATTCAATAACACAATAATATCAAAACAAGAGCAGTATCACCTCATGAATACATGGATCATCCAGACAAATCTTGAAATCCGCGAGTCCTCCAAAGCAATTTCTTCTATTATCCAATGGGAAGAGGTTGAAGCAACAAAGTTTCTCCAAGCTCTTCAAGAACCAAAACCAGTGAAGCAAGATGACAATAATGAGAGAAAGAGAGAGGGAGATGGAGAGAATTTGGTAGCATAACAATACTATGAAGAATGGTGTCTGAATGAAGGAGTGAGAGGTCCCTTAAATAGCTTGAGAAGCTAAGGAGATCCCTCTTGGATCTTCAACACTTGTCAAAAATCCAAGGGAAGAGACAACTCATGAGGAAACTCAACCAATGAGGGCGTGAACTTTTAGGTTGAGTGAGGAATGGCAAGTGGGAGAGATGGAGGGTGAGTTGGCCTCATGAAAGAGGCACATTGGTTAAGGAGGAGACCCATGCTTTCTTTGAAAACAAACTTCCAAATTTTATTTGATGTTTCCATCTTTCTTCATGGAGATGGCGCACTTCCTAAAGGAAAGCGTGAGGATGTGGGAGGAGAGTGGGAGAGTGTGTTGGACACACTCCCAAGTGGGACGTGAATGGTAAGGAGAGTCGTATGAGTGGAAGAGGGGACCCACGATTCAAATTAAGGGAGTTTCTAAGTATCACGTGGGAGTGGGGACACATATCAAAAAATGAAAGCATGAGCTTGAGGGGAAGTGTGGCATGAGTGTGACGTCCACACTCTAAAGTGGGACGTGGATGGGTAAGGGGGGTCGTATATGTGGAAGGAGGGACCCAAGACTTGACTTAAGTCAAGTTTCTAAATCTTCCAAGGAGTGGGACGGATTTCCTAAATGAGGGGCGCAAATCCCAAGGTGGTTAAAAATTAAAAAGTGGGTAAAGGGGTGTAAAGGTTAGGAAAAGGCTAGGAAAGGTTAGGTGGGGTCTCTCTCATCAATTATCACATTTACTTCACTTTATTTGGTCCTTTATTACAAAATTGACTTTTTCCCATGTCTTGGGTTTAGCAATTAAAATTGTTTGTATCTGACTGAAACTCCTAAGTGGACAAAACCCTAACAAAACTTGTCCGATTGAGTTGAAACTTGGTCCAAGTGTGTAGGGGGTCTCATTCCATTTCTTTTGAGTACAAATACCCCTATCAAAAGACCAAGGACCTAAGTTTTATATTAATTATAAAAAATAATTAATTAATTAAATAATTAAATTTCCAGCCTTACGAAAATTTAATTAAATTTAATTAATTAAAAAAAACCTATCTAGACTCGACAGAATTCTGCGAAACTTTTTGAGTTGTCTTACATGGTCATTTACATCATTCCTAAACACTAGCTACCAGAGAATGACTTCATTAGAACACCTTTCACCACTTTGGAAGATTTATTGCTAGTGGGAGTGAAAAACTCCAGGGAGATCAACAAGGCTGGTTAGGCCAAATCAACCTCCTAAGGATAAAAAACACTCAGTGAAAGGAACTCTCCTAATGAAGAAATCCTAAGGCAACTATCCTAACCATGATCCATGTAGACCTATTACATTATAACCCACGCAGGGGTGCGGGAATTCCGCTTACAAAAATTGTGCTGGAGGCAAAAATGCCTTGTAGAACCAAAAAAATTCTTCGACTTACTTGCATATGATGATGCATATCTTCATGGTACATGGATTTGACCCCCTAGTTGAATAGGTGGTCAACACCTTCCATTGCAGTTTAGTTTCGATGGTGCAATATCCACCCTAGCTAGACAAGGAGGAGGATCCATCCAGGATCTTCAACTGAGATTCATTTGTGGCTTGATATCAGTTTGGAGGTGCAGATTCGTGCGATTTTCTGGTGGTGACCATGATATCTTCCAGGTTTTTGGTTTGATATTGTGTGTTTTCAGTGATGTACTCAGTTGCCATAGCAACCATTGGACATTGTACTTTCGGTTCCATTCATAATAAAATACCCATGTGTTTGCTCCATATTATGAGTATTTGAATGGCATGCAATGTGTTTGACAAAATGTTTATTGGTAGAATCTATTGTCAATCAGATTAGGTCATAAAGAATACTTATGATGCAAATTGTTTGACGAAATTGTTTGTCATAAAGAATTTATTTGCAAATTGTTTGATGCAGATAAAGAATAATATCCTAGCCTAGCATAGTTGGGGATATGACAGTGGTATCAGAGTTGGTGATCTTGCCAACTTGTGAGCATTCTCTTCATTTCTCTTTGGGTGAATTCCCTTTGAAGGAGGTCAAGTTTATTCTCATAGGGATCAGGGATCAGGGTTTATTCTCTTGAGTTTACTTGCTTGTTGGGCAAATCTATCATCCAAAGGACCGAGTTTAGTGTGTTGGTCGAGACCCTTGTTGGCTGGGCGGAATTCATTTCCATAAGGGCCGAATCTATGGATGTTTGGGGTCTTCTTACCTTGTTGTTCGAATTCTGGGTTTACTAGGCTGAATTTCCTTGCCCAGGGGCCGAGAAACTTCAATAGACAGTCAAATCTCCTTGATGGGGGTTGTGTTCAACTAGAGGGGGCGCATATTTCTTGTGTTGGTCTGAGTTTCATTACCCAAGGACCAATATCTTGGTTGCTGGATCGAGTTGGTCATTAAGGCCAATTTCTTTGCTTGCAGGGCAGATTTACTTATTGTCCAACGCTGATTTGATTGGGAGGTTTGTCAGTTTGTTGGGAGAACCGATTTGTCTCTATTTGGTAGGTCGATTCATCATCTTTTGTTGGTCGTAGAGATCTGTAGCAGATGTGAGGCTTTTGGGTGGAGGTCGTGGTGCATAGGAGGGTCATTGGGGAATTTAGGAGGACTAAAACCCTTCCCATCCTATGAATCTTGGGCAATAAGGTGTCATGGAGGCACTAGAGAGAGTCTCAGTCCATTGGTGGAGTTGCACAAGGTTAAGAGAGGGACATGAGCCGTTATTTGCATAATTGAGAGCTACAGGAGGGTCGTGGGGTCCTTGGAGAGGGTTGAACCACCTCTTTGTTGGTCATAAAGTGTAGGTGAGACATAGTCATGGGCTCCTTTGGGACAGAGCAATGAGCATTTCATTCAAGTCCGAGTTCCATTTCTGCTGAGTCATGGGCATTGAGAGGTAAACAAGCAATTTGAGGGAGTCTTGGAGCAGTAGTAACAACTATTGAGGAGGGAGTGGCATCATCTCCAAGTTTTGGTATTGATATTGTGTGATCATTAGATAATTGCAGTTGTTGCTAGTGATTGTATTGTTTCCATCTAAAATAAAAATGCCACTACTATCTCTCCCATTTCACGAGTATTTTGAGGTGTATGCAATGTGTTTGATGTAATGTCCATGCTTAGTGTTGAGATTTGAGTACCTTGGAAAGTGGTCCCCTTGTGTTTATGAGTCTCTAAACACAATGGGGGAAATATTTGACCTTCACCACTTTACTTTATGTTATAAAGTCACTTTGACTTTATAACATCATTAATGACGAAGTATTTTAAGTTATAAAGTCACTTTGACTTTATAATGCCATTAATGAGGGAAAAGTGACTTAGGAGACTTAAGTCATCTTTGAGATTTAATCTCAACCATTGATTGGAAGTTTGGCCTAAGATCTAATCTTGGCCATTGGTTTTCTAGGTTAGCCTAAGGATTAGGCTAAATGAGGCAAAAGGGAAAAAGTGAGATTCATTCATTCACTTGGAGTTTAGAGTGAAGGAGGAGAGGAGAAGGGGGTGCACCAAAGAGAGGGGCGCACCATTGTTAAGGAGAAGCAAGGATGAGGGTGCATCATGAAGCTTGAGCATGGAAGCTTGGGTGAGGGTGGTTTTGCTTGTGAGAGGGTGCACTAGTAGAGGAGGGTGCACCAAGCCTTCAGTAGGGGTGCATTTGTGAGAGGGTGCATCTTACCTTAAAGAGGGGCACACATGAGATGGGGCACACTCATGTTTTGGTGGAGGCGCACTTGTGAAGGGTGTTATTCAAGACAAAGAGAGGGGCGCAAACTTCATCTCAAGAGCCAAGGAAGCTAAGGGGTGCAATTACTATCTAGCAGGCACAATCTCCAAGAGGGGGGCGCAAGTCATCTAGCAGGAAAAAGTTTCAAGGAACTCCAAAGCAAGCTTGAGAGAAGCTTACTATTGTATCAAGTTCCTTTGTTCATTTACTTATTGTAGCATTTGCTTTGAGATCTTCATAATACATCTACTCTCTTACTGGTTTTCCCCATGGGGGTTTTTCCAGGGTCATGTTGACCAAAAACACTTGTGTTCATTTGTCATGGTTTTCTTATTTACTTATCAGCTGTAGGTGTTAAAGATCCTAGAGGGTATTTACTTCTTTTGTGGATTTTTATGTGTGCTAATTTGGACAGAAAAAACCTCTTAATTTAATCCTTAAAACAACATCTACAAAGGGGCAGCAAATCACTTCCAAAGGGGCAGAATTAGTGGAAGAAGAATTACTTCATGAAAAGCATGACCTCATTGAAAACAACATGAATGAAGAGGAAGGTCAACTACTTCATGAGTCCATCCAAGAAGACGAATTGAAGGAAATCAAAGAAGAAGTTAGGGATGATGATAGCAACCAAATTTTTATTTCCCCTTTTTGTGAAGACAATAACTTAGCCACTAACACCCTTTCCCAAGACTTTGACAATTTTAAAGGGGAGTTGCACCCCTTAGAAGTAGCGCCAACGTCCAAGGAAAAGGTCCAATGGTTTTGGAGCTCGTGGTTTTGAGCTAGGACATGGTATTGTATTGTATTTGAGGAGGATCTTCACCTATAAAAGGAAGATCCTCCATTTCAAATCGTTGGAGATTGATGAGAACATAGGCTTAAAGAGCTGTTTGAGTATCTATCTCTTTTCTTGGTGAATGTTTAGCTATTGTTCAAGGTTTGTTGGAAGAAAAAGGCTACTACAAGGCCAAAGAAGGGTGAAATGCTCCACTTGGAAGGGTTCTCAAGGTAAGTTCTCTAACCTTCCGCCTTTGATCGTTAAAGTTGTTGTTCATGCATTAAGGTAGAATGTCCTAGGGCTCTATCCTTTTGCTTGATCAACCTTTGAGTTCACCTTGATAGTACCAGGAAAGGCTTCTCCATGGATCGATCCTCCCATCCAACCTTGAAGGGAACCTTCAAACCCTAGGTAATGCTTGAAGGGAAATCCTCCAGGTGTCGTCAACATTACCTCATCTTAAACCCTAGACTTCACTTGGATTTGATGTAGTGACCCCATAGCCCTCCAAAGGTACTGGTCTTCCATTTGTCTTCAACCACCTAAAATCCCAAAACGGTTTCTCCTTCTTTGTTTCCATGACCTAGCGTTTCACCATGCATGATTTTTATGCTAGGTTATTTTGAGCCTAATTGCTATATCTTTCTCCAATTAATTGTTGGTATATCCATCATTGTACATCTTGTGCTAGCATTTGTTAAAAGGGTTTGAATTTGCCTCATTCGTTGCCTATCTTTACCCCATCAAACCCTAAGGCCAGGTTGCATTGTGCCTTCAGATATGACCTATCTTATGCAGCCTTAATGCCATAGCTTGGAAAACATTATTGAGACATTAATACTCCAGATCATTTGCTGTCCCAAAATTTTGCAGTTTTCTGAGCATGTTTGTGTGGAGGGGTTAAAGGTATTTGCCACCTAGTCTGGTTAGCATTGCAAGGGATTCTTATTCCCAGCCCTCTTAGGAGCCAAAGCGACCCATAAACCTGTCCTACGTCACCCTCCAGCTGCCAGACCTCACAACCCTTGGACTGCTGTTCAGACCGTCCTTTTACCATCAAATCTGCAGAGTTTTCCAGTGAGCAATTTGAGTTTAACGAGGGTCCTTTGCTGCAGCATTTGCATGTCTTTTTGCTTGGTTGGTTGACCACGTTACACTCCTACCCTGACCACCCCAAACGACCTACCTAAACTGTATATTGTTCCTATTATTTTGCTGGTTGAGAAGGGCGATTTATGCTACTGTAAGGGTTTCATGTTATATTCTGAGTTGTCCCTTATGCATCTAAGTGGCAATATTTGATTACAACTTGACACAGCTGTTACGTTGCAATATACTCATACAAATTATGCTTCATGTGTTGGTAAACCTGTCAATTATAGTTCTGCCACAGCACTGATATTCATGATATATGTGTGACAGTTACATTGTTGAAATAAACAATATTTGAATGGGTAAAAATCTGTTGTAAACCTCTCTAATGTACTGTTGTTAGAACGATCCATTTATTGCTTAAATGTTTAAGGAATACTTGTTAATGCTTCATCAATGCACATATAAACTTTGCTGGTCCACTAGATGGTGATAATTAGTCTCGTGAATATAATTTTGTGAACGAACACGTGCTTTGTACCTTGCAAGTTTACGTTGAACACTTTACATGGTAATTGGCTAATGATAATGATTAATGGTGCATTGATGTGATGTGTTGCAAGCAAGCTCTATCTTCCAATCATTTACTTGGCATAGTCTTTTCTTGCTTATCTTGAGAGAAGTCAACCCAAGTCAAATTTAGTCCTCGTCCTCACCCACCGTCAATACAACGATGGGACCTAGTTTGACCACATAGGAAAACCCTCCTTAGGTTAGAAACCCTAGCCTAGAAGCATGGAGGCAAGGCCGTTGAGGTGACAGTGGGCAGCTTGCCTATCCATTGCCCCAAGCTCTCCCTTGTAGGGACTTTCCATTGTTGAGAGTTTGAGCGGTAACAGTGTCTACTAAGTCCACCACAATACGACTCTCTATGAAATTCTTCCTCATTGATCCTTCTTGAATGCATGAATTTTTTCTTTTAGACAAGTAACCATCCTACAGAAAGAAATCCAATTGCATTTTCCAATCTTGCAATGTTAGATTCATACAAGTTTGAGCAGTTTCCGGAAAATCTCTACAATTATCATCCTTTTTTAATCATCTCAAGCCCCATTTTTTATTCTTCATGGTGGTAAGCAACACCGCTTTTCTTATTCACACATCATCCACTTTATTTTCTTTCAAGCCACAAGAGGTCAACTAGGTTGGTGAAAGTCGAGTGTTGTTAGTGCCCACCCAGGTTTGAATCCTCGAAAATGTGGTCATTGTGCTCCCGCAAGAGCGTTGTTGTTTAGTAGTTAAATCTTCATGGTCATTAAGTCAAGGAAATGGTCACACACCTTGTTAAATTTCACATCCAACACCCGAAAATTTATTTCCTAGCAAATACCTTGTTTTAATAAACTTATTACGCGGATTTACTGGATAAAAAACATGGTTGAGTTTTAATAATTTACATTTGCACACGTAATTTATGACCTAAACCAAACACATTTGCACATGTAATTTATGGGTAAATACCCCTGGAAAAACCCCCAAGGGAAAACCAATACTGTGATGATTTTATTATTATAAAATTTGGGCTCTCGTCCTAGGATAATGGCCCACCTAAGGAACAATACAAAACAAGAAGACTAGTCTATCACACCTCAAGATTTGTCCTTCGATCTTGCTGGCCACTACTCCTTTGTTGCCCCTTGCTCCACACTGGGACTCTGTCAATTTTGCTCACCCTTCGGAGCCTCCTGCTCTTCATCTTCCATCATTGACATCGATCCATGATCCAAGATCCCCTTAGATCCACCTACAGGCTTGCCCTGCAACCTGTATACCTTGTCCTCTCCAACACCAATGCTCACTATTATGTCAGGGATAGCTCCCTTTGAATGTATGAGTACTTTTCCATTCTAGAACAAGACTGCAAAACCCTTATCCTCCAGAGCTGAGATTGAGAGCAAATTCATCTTCAGCTCTGGGACATACAACATGTCTGCCACCTCCAGAGAACCTTTTGACTCTAGCTAGAACCTGACTGTCCCAACTCCCCTTACACCACACTTGGCATTGGCGCCAAGCTCCACATGCAGATCTGAGTCTATCTCTGACCAATTGGTGAACAACTCATGTGTCCTTGTCATGTGACGAGAAGCCCCACTATCCATGAACCAGGCACTAATGGAAATTGTGCCAGAAAGACAAGAGACTAACAAGAAATCCTTTTCGAACCTCTCAGCAAATTCTTTGACTTGAGTTTCTACAGATGCTACTACCTGCTAAGACTTAGCCTTCCCTTTCTTCTATTCAGGACACTGTGAAGCATAGTGGCCACTCTTGTGGCACACAAAGCATTTCATTTTGCTCATATCCTTTTTCTTTCCATCCTGTGGAGTTGACTCTCCACTTGTATTCCCCTTGCTCCTCCTTGTCTAACTAGCAAGAGCCAGATTCTCATCATTGCCATCCTGTTGGCCTACTAGAGATTCCTCCTGAATCTCCTCTTGGATGAAATCATCCCATAGTTTGTCAAACTTGGGAAGTGTCTCTCGTGCCACGATTCCCTTGATAAATGGGGCCCATGGCTTAGAGAAACCCTTCAGGGTTGTTGTCTCCTTATACACACCTGGGAGACGTGGAAGAAATCTTCAATCCACTCAGTGTGTCCTTGGGGGCAAGTGAGAGTCAAGGTGTTGTCACCTAATCCTTAACTCCTCTGTCTAGGCGAACTCCTAGCGAAGCCAAGGGGGGTAGTCCCTAATAAAATAATCTAAGGCTTAAACTGAAATCTAAGCAAATTAGTATTCTATGAGTTTATTGCATTAACCAAAATAAAGAAAATCTATTCTAAAGCATACACAAATCAATTAATCACCACAAGATACATAAAGATACTTGCATAAAAGGATACTTGAGACAATGTTAGATGCAAGTAAATTATACTTCAAAGTAAATGACTGAAATAAAGTGCTTGAAGCAAATGGATTTGTAAATATAGAATTGAGACTAGTGCCTTAAAAGTATCGTGGGCAATGTAGATCGTGTTTTTTATTAGGATTTATTGATGGTAGGTTAATGAGATAAATTTTATTGCATGAAAATAAAGTGTTTGACTAAACTAGATTTGGCCTCTCAAGAGGTTATCCCTTTAGCTCAAAGAT
>JZKD02S0176142.1:241038-252943 GCA_000966675.3 Picea glauca
CCATGTAAGTGGGTGATGTGGATAAGGGATGTCCTGACAATGGGCACAGTGAAAGCAGGGTAATGCAAAGCTTTACCTATGGGTGCCTTTGTAGAAGGCGAGCTGCACCTGTCCTAGATGCAATTGTTTCCAAGCCCATTCATGCCTTTTATTCTTTATTCTTATTGCTTTTTCTTCAACAAGCTAATTAGGGGACACTGCCCTGGCGTGGTGACCAGTGGTGACAGCGTTACCCACAAGTACTTTCACAGAAATGAGAAGGTTGGCTCGTGATGAGACCCCCTTTCTCTTGGCCATGCAACCAAGAGTCACTACTCTGGCGTGGTAACCAGCTACTAGTAGTGTCGTACTACTAGGTACCCATGGACCTAATACGCTGGCTCGTGATGAGACCCCCTATCCTCTGACTAAGTCTTGTTTTATTATTTTTATGGTTCCCCCTTGTTTCTTGTTGAGAATCCTTTTACTGCTTTCTCCAGGATCCCTGGGCGAAGCATCTCGAGGTTTTATTTTTAGGCTTTTATCTTTTTCCAGCTTTCTTTTACCTTCTGGGCCTTTAGCCCCTTCTTCCCACAAGGTAAGGTGCAACCCTCAAATGATTGGCCAACCCAATGCCTGAACAAATGAAATGGGGTAGATGAGCGGGAAGCAGGATGAAAAAGTGGTAATATGAAAAGAGTGGACGATGGCTTTTCAGAAATCCCCCCAGTGGCAAACCAAAACCTACAAGCACAGGCTTGCTAGGGCATCCTGTCATTCCCCCTAGACATGGTCAAGTTGACAAGTATAAGATCCAAGCATTCGTTAGAAATAAAAGGAATTAAATGCACATATTCAAAGGTTTTGAGGATTAGAGTGACACATACCATGATACCTAAACTCATTACCTCATGGAGCAAGAACCATCTCTGAGACAAGACCAAGCCAACGGTGATGGATGTTGTTGCTGCTGGCAAAGTAGAGGTGTTGAAAGGGAGAAAAGATGGGCCCTCCAGGGCCATGCCTAAGTCGATATGGCTCTCGGTACTCCATGTCTAGGACCTGCGGGCCTCGAGACATAATCTCCTAGTTATCCCTAAAAGTGGTGATAACAAGGAGATATATGACGCCTTAGTCAGATTATACAACTGTGTGAGTGTTTCTAGAAAGATGCTCTTGAGAAACAAGCTTTCAACCATCCATGTGAGTAACACAAATACAATCGTGAGCTACCTTGCCAAGATCACAGAGTTTCACTTGGTCGCGATAGGGATTGTTATCACAAGATTTGTACTTGTGCAAAGCCCCCCACAAGATCCCAATCTTGCATAACAATTGGAGGTATCTACCATTGTCACCTAAGCAGATACTTCCCTCGTTTTAGGGAAGGAAAGAAGTCCAACACAAGGGAGGCTTCCCTGGTAAACTCAAGGGATCAAGTAGCAATATTAGCCAAGCCTATAGCCCCCTATCTTGGTCACTCAATAGGTTAAACTAGGTTTAGGAGAGGTGAAGGGAAGAATTAGTTTGAACGAGGTAATTGGGAAACCTGTACGACACAATAAGCATTCCAATGCATATAATAGACAATTATCAAGTTATGTTGTTTATCAATCACCTTTAGACACTAGATAACAAGTAAAACCAATTGCTGTTGTAAAATTGCAGCAGTAAACCAGTCTATATCAGATATAAGTATTTTATAACAGCAATAGGAAAAACAACCCAGAAAATTAGCAATTGAGTCTTAGAATTTAGCTTATAACAAGAGGAACAATATCCAATTGCTAAACAAGAATTTTGAGCAAGTTTTGCCACAATATTAAGTAGTATTCAACAATAAATTGCAGCCCTAATGGCTGTAGCATTCACTTTATGACAGCAGCAAGTTATCCAATGAATATACAAAGCGTTGAAGTACAATTAGCATGTCAATGATGTCATAAAGCTAATTTAAGTGAGGGTTTTGGGAGTTATCGAGTATTAAGCATCACAAACAACAAGACTAGGCTATCTACTTCTTTGGGCAATGGAATCAAGCAACACTTTGAAAAATGAATTAGATAGTCAAGAAGAATGAAGCTTTGAACCCTAAGGTGCAAGCCCTTATGGACCTTAGGTTCAAACCTACAAGAAAACAATCCCTAGGGTGCAAACCCTTATGGATCCTAGGTGTCGCTTTCTTTCTTCTAGAACATCTAGTTCAAGGATCAAATGGATTAAAGTCAAAACCCTAAGGTGCAAACTCTTATGGACCTTAGGTCTTCGAATTTAGCTAGAGACTAATCCTAGGGTGCAAACCCTTATGGACCTTAGGACTAGGTCTCTAAATACTTTCACAAACTTGGACAAACAAAAGTAGGAAGGGAAGCAAACCCTTATGGTTCCCTCCTAGGGTTTCACTAGAACAAAGCAACATGCAACAAGTTAAATTATCACATTATACCATGAACAAACATATCAATTTCAAGAAGAACACTTACCTATCCAAGTCGCTATGCAAGGAAAACCCTAGCTTCAACATTTATCCATCCAAAGAAATGAAAAGCATCCACAAAATCCTTACTCCAAAGTGCACACCAGTCTCCAAGAAAGAAAAAGAGGTAGAGCGAACATTTCTAAGAGAGCTCTCTCACAAGTGTGAGGAGTTGTGATGATGAAAATGAGTTTGAGTGCTACCCTTATTTATATAAGGTATCCCTAGCGCTATTTGTCCAAATAATAAAGTAAAATGACAATAATTCATGATACAAGTGGGGCAGACCCCTCAAATAGCCTCTACAAATGATAAATCATGCAAAATAGCCATCATAAGGCCACACATGTGGTGACGTCAAGCCTTCAAAGGGTGAAGGAGGGCCTCCCAAGGCCATATGTCATCGTCCAAGGTGCAAGAAAGATGGAAGAGTGCCATGTCACATCAAATCATCATGTGGTTTTCAAGTGGAAAGCAAACCCCATCATCTCCATCAAACCCTAGCACATGACGTCATCATCAAAAGCCCAACGTCTAAGGCAGAGAGAGGGTGCATCTCATCTTTGCATAGTGTCCAAGCCAAACCAAGTGCACCGTCCTCCATCAAGTGGCTGAGTAAGGTGTGGGTACACTGTCCAAAGTATGGGATTTCTACTCATATGTGTGCCTTCATGACCATATCTGTCAAATGCAATCCCATTTGTACATCGTCCAAGGTCCAGAAGATGTGAGATCATGTGTCTGAATATGTCAAGCCATCAAATGACTCAATGCCCTGCATCACATGTTCCATATGTTGCAAATAAATGCACAACGTCCTGGGTGAACGCAGGAGACATCCTTCAAGAACCAAGTCAGGTGCATCCAAATCAATCAAAGTTATGGAATCAAGTAAGGCAAATTTCACAAGGTGTAAGAGTCCTTAGATCATATAAAGTAAGTCGTTACTTAACATAGAAGCCACATAAACAATTCACATCAAGTATCCCCTTCAAACCAATATTATCAGAACTGGAAACCGGACCGAACCGGTCGACCCCAAAAATGTGAAACCGGACAGGAAAGGAAAAAAACCAGAAAAAAAAAAACGATTGACCAAAAACTACATAAAATATTTAAATTTTGAAAAAAAACATATATTCATGTGCATCAATATGAATCCAAACCATTTATACACAAATATACAAAGATTCTCATTTATAAAGCAAGTAAAAGTGCATCCAAAATAGCACCGAGTATCTTGGCCTTAGTGTCATTTTGTTTGAGCTGATTGGATCAATTATTCTAGCTGCCATCAAGTCTTCATTATTTGCCTATAGCAACATTGTAACCATATTTGGGATCAATACTCGAAAGAAACTTTTTTCACCACAACACTTTCATTCACTCCAACATTCTTCACAATTAATTTCAATGGGTAACTTAAAACCATTTGACAATGCCTGGAACAATCCTTTGCTCATCATTTTCAAGTGTATCTTTGAAATATGAATTCTTCACAACATTCTCGAAAAGTTCTTTACTCAAGATCATCTTATTTCTCAAGGTACCATTGTCTTCATCTCACACTTGGTCATATGCACTTATATCAACACAGAGGATTATAGCTCGCACATCCTCAAACATTCCCAGCTACTTACATCCTTCATTCAATCCTTTGGCATTTACTCTGATAAGCTGGTATTTCACAGGTGGTATTGGACAATCAAAGTTTTCATTATAGGGCTCTGACATTGAACTATGATCATCAAGTGAAAATTCTGTAAATGCCAACTCATTACCTTGAGTCACTCCTTCAGCATATAAAATGTCTGACTCTGACAGATCGTATTATTTGATATCTAAACAACCCTTTCCAAGAAGTAACTAGCAAAATCAGGGAGGACATGCAGCTTGTTTCTTCTTGCAAATGTATCCTGAATTGCAGGGTCCCTCCACATTTCATCAACTATCGGGGCATACTCACGTGTTGCAGCTGGAAAACGAAAGCATCTAAATTCCCCATTGCCAAAATTTCCAGAGGCCCTAAAAACAATTGAAATATACCCCTTTCACATGAAATCTATGCCTTTCCTAGGAGGTCTGGTTTCACATTTTTGTGGTTGACCGGTCCGGTCTAGTTTCCAGTTCTGATAATATTAGTTTGAAGGGGATACTTGATGTGAATTGTTTATGTGGCTTCTCTATCATAGCACTGAGTATCTTGGCCTTCTCTATCATTGCTCAATCCATCCCATGCATCATTCATCACCATAACACCCAAAGCTTGTCTCACCTTCAATAGGCACCTAAAGGTGAGGTAATAGCTAGCAAATCTAGTGTTTGCAATCTTAAGTAGCTGCAACCTAGAGTGAGTGTTGCAGAAGTAATTGACCCTTGCATGCCCAGTGATAAATTTCATGAGTTGCTTCCCTCTCTTGTACAACTGATTAATCCATCCACATTCTCTATGCTTGACAATATCATGCATCAAAAGGTTCAAGGTGTGCACCAAACATCTAGACCAAAAGATGTGTGGATGAACTCGCTCAATGATTTTACTTGCTCCCTTACAATTTGTTGCATTATCAGTGATTACTTGAATCACATTAGAAGGACCAACATCATTAATTGTTTTCAAGAGGAGATCTGAAATGTTTTGGGAAGATGCAATAATTGAAGAGCAGTCATGTGTTGCAAGAAACACTGCACCGGCAGCAGAAACACCAAGAACATTGACCAAATGTTGGTTTTTAACATTTGTCCAACCATCTAATACAATGGACACCCCAACGTCTGCTCATTCATCTGTAAACCGTATTAGAGCTCTTTGATTTTTTTCTTTTTCCCTGTCAAGTAACATAGTTCTAGCTTTCTCATAGTTGGGGCTCTTGTATCCTTTGGGGCCTTCGTTGATTGCTTTGACAAGATCGTGCCAATAAGGGGAGCGAAGCACATTGAATGGAATACAAGCATAGAGAAACCGGACCACTTTTTCATCCACCTCATCCCTACCTCCAATATCAAGGAAATCTGCTATTGTTCTTCTAGATCCAGAGGTTCCAGAACCACAAGGAGATGGAGATGTGTTGCCACCAAATCTAGATGAGGCATCAAATTGAAGATTTTTTTTTTTACCATACTTTTTTTGTGCAACTTCCTCTATCTTTATATATTTTTGTCTCTGCTCCTTGGAAATCTTAGGGAAAACTATGATCCCAGTGGACCCCTTATTGTCATCTATCTCCATTACACCACAAAGATGCCTCCTCAGACGGGTATATGAACCAGTATAAGGTTTTTCATCATGACAGACATGATTGGAATGTACTCATTATTCTCCTTCAGGAGATATTCTAGTTGTGGTTCCTTTTGTTTTCTTGTTCTAGACAAGTCAAGAACAAAGGAAGATGCTTACCCTTCAGAGGGAGTCACATTTGACTCAGAGGGAGTTAAAACTATTTGAGAAAGAGGAAGAATAGAACCATCCTTGAGACAATCAATGCAATAATGCATGATTAGAATCATTTTATGATTACATGGGCAGAAGCATGCATGACACAGTATATGTTCAGAACAAGAATCTTCAGCAGAATAAAAGCCTTCACCAGAGTGAAGCCTTAGATTGAACACTTTAGATTATTTGGGTGTCCAGTGTATTTTAATTTTTCATGTACCCAAAGAAAAGAAGTCCAAGCCAGATTCTTTAAAAAGAAAAGATACAGTGAATCTCCAAAGACATTCCGGATCGACATCCCTGGTCAGAGACAGATTGAGACAAGTAGAAACGTTGTCCTTGATGAAGAGATAGTCTTTCAAAGACCCAAAGAATCTCAAATGGAGATTGACAGTAAGACAATACCTTCTCCCCCTTCAGCAGTTCAGAGGGAGATAGACATTATTCCAGTTGATCCAGTTTTTCCAGTTGATATGTTCAGAGATATTGCAGTAGGGCATAAATCTCTACCTAAACTCACTCTGCAAGAGGCAGAGAAACATACAAGCCTCTCAAGGCACATCCCGAGAAAGAAAAAGAGATTTTTGAGCTATACTTCAGTCATGAGCCACCTCATTGATGATGAGACTCCTTGTCTTAGAGAAGCAACAAGAGAACCGGTATGGCAAGATGCCATAACAGAAGAATACCAGTATATCTTTAAAAATGATGCATAAGATATTATTCAGGGACCAGAAGGAAAGTCTGTGATAACTTCCAAAAGGATCTATGAGATCAAACATGCAGCTAATGAAAGTGTCTAGAAATACAAAACGAGATCTATAGCCAGAGGTTTCTCACAAACAGAGGGAGTTGTCTATGATGAGACACTTGATCCAGTAAACCCGACACACTTCCATCCATACTACCATCCATGAGCTGGAAACTATATCAGATAAATAAACTCTTGATGAGTTTGGATTTCATCAAGAGTGTTGTTGATCCAAACCTATATTACAGTGTTGGTGACAAGAGCCTGATTTTGATGACTTATTCAGAAAGCCTTGTTGTTGGATAGAAGTAATCCTTCACTTCTGAATTCGAGATGAAGAATTTGAGTATGATGCACTACTTCTTGGGACAAGAAGTATGACAGAGGACCGATGAGATTTTTCTTAAGTCAAGGAAAATATACAGAGAAAATATTTAGTATGACAAAATGCAAAATCCACCGTGATGGCTTTAAAGAAGAAGATTGATGATGATTCAGACAAGACTGATCCACAGTTGATTGAATCACTGATGTATCCGGTCAACACCAGACTTGATTCATGCCATGCAATGAATGTGATGAGTCAACCAAGACAGACTCACTAGACAACAACAAAACATGTATTAAGATATATACGAGACACAGTTGGATATGGTCTAAGATATGCCTCCAGTGTGAACTTGAGTTTGCAGAATATGCCGATTCAAATTGAGCAGAAAGTACAGTGAACTGAAAGAGCACATCCGGTTGATATTCCACCATGAAGTTTACCATGGTTTCTTGATGCAGCAAGATACAAAACTCAGTGACCTTGAGTACCACAGAGGCAGAGTATATAACATCGAGTGTGCGAAACAATGTGGCTTCACAAGTATCTGACAGATTTACTTAACCATGAGATAGATCCTATGATGATAACCTAGAGCCATGTGTAAAAGATCTTGTTTCCTGATGGATCGAAACACGATGAAATGAAATATCAGAGATATGATGTAGAGGAAAATCATACACATGCAGTACCTTCCTACACATGAGCAGATTGCAGACATCTTCACTAAACTAACTTGGTGAAGAATGCCTTACTAGTTGAGAGGGAGTATTGATAACTCCAGCCAAGAAAAATTTCAGAGCACATCCGTGTGAGACTTGGCATGATGAAGAATGCCTCCCTAGCTGAGAGGGAGTGTTGATGAATGCAATTATGGGAGACATCCTCCATCTTACAAACCTGTGAGATGTGGAACATAGCAGCTATGTGAGTCTTTCTCTTAGCTTACAAACCTGAGAGAAATCCCCTAAGAAGGGTACGTGGTTCCTGCCTGAGACAGAGCTGGGAACATAGAGATGACCTCCTCCATTCAAAGAGTTGAGAAGAACTCCAGATAATTATCCAGTGGAAAATCAATTTGTTGAGTTAGGACGTGCCTGTGGCTGAGCATAAGGTGAACGTGTGAAATCCCAAAGTGTTGGGTGCATCGTCATGAGAATAGAAATGAAGATGATGTATTATCCTCCTCTGAGCAACAAAGTTGACGAGGAAGACTCCAGATGATTCTCCTGTCAGTGTCAGTGGGAAAGCATATCTGTAGAGTGGACGTGCCTGTGGACGAGCACAGGTGAACGTGTGAAGACCTGGTTCTTCTGTGTAATGAAGTGAATCAGAGCTATGACATCCCTATGGATGTGCCCCTAGTGGATGAGCACTAGTGGGTGTATCAGATCCTTTGCTATATATATTGTTCAAGAGTCAGACCTACCTGTAACCCTAATTGTTATGTAAAGGGTACAGGTCGGCCCCACCTTAATGTGATTAATAATAAATGTAAAAGATAATTAATATTAATATTAATTATAATAATAATAATAATAATAAATTATAAAGTGACTTAGAGAGGTCGGCCCTGTTGAGCCAATAGACGCTTTTGTTGATTGGACAAGTCTAATATAAGTAAGGGATGATTCCCCATTGTGGAATCATATCTTTCTTGTGTGTTTGGAAATTTCAGCAAGTACATCTCTTTGGCAAAAGGTGCGCACCTCTCTTGGGCGCTAGAGTTCTAGGGTTTGTAGCACCCTCTTGAGTGCTAAGGTCCTTCTTGGTGGTTAAGGTCTTTCTCTTGAAGATTATAGCAAAGGATTTGGCTGGGTTTTCTTCCCTTGTTGAGAAGGGTTTCCCAGGATACGTTTTTTGTTATTATGCATGGTGTTTCTTCTTGTGATCTTGGTTGCTGCAACATTATTGTTTATGGTTAAGTGAAACTCTAAAATGGAATGAACTTCATGCTTAACCTAGCTTATGAAAAATCAACACTTTAGAGAGCTCAAGGATCTATAAAGGAAGGGTGAATCCTCATTGTTTGGTAGAGTTTTTTAGTGAGCAACTTGTAGCATTTCTTTTCCATCTTCCCCTCTTCTCTTCTTGCTTCTTGTACTCTGCGTAGAGCAAAATCATTGTGATCAATCTTGTACTCAGTCTCTATGGTGCAACAAATCTCTAGACTAATACAAAGATAAAGTTTGACTATGCTATTTTCTTAAATTTTAGAACTTGTTGATGCGATAATATCTCTTTGTGCAGCGGTGTAGATGGTTTCTTTTTCCTCTAACTTGGTTGAGTTTTTCATTTAGTGTAATATCCCCGGATCCTCGGATTTTGATATCAACTGCTAACTCTGAGGTTGTGACTGCAGACTTGATGTGATCGGGTTTCTCCCTGAGTTTCAAAAGGTTCCTAGATGCGTTTTGTTTTGTTTAATAGTTTTATACAGTGCATGCAAATAGACTTGGAACCATAACCAACTCAACAATTTATTAAGCAAAATAACGAACAATATACGACAATATGCAAAAACATAAACAAATCTCTTCAGCTAGATCTTTATAGATGTCGATCTTAACTGGAATACAAAACAAGACATTGCAAAATACCGATAACAACGATAGATGGATGGATTTGAGATCTACAAGGTTGATACACTGCATGCACGAAAGGAAGCGTTGCATTCAACCAAAAATGTGCTGCAAAACTGTTGCAGGAGACTGGAAAGTTCGCCCTGATGGAAATACTTGTCAGAACGGGTTGAGATTTGTCTCAGATGGGTCTCCCTGCTCCCTAGCACACCTCCCCTACCTCAGAGATGGGGCGTTGGCTCTCTAATTCACTGTCGGAACCCCGGATGGATGCATGAACCCACATGCATTGTAAACTGATGAATCGACAAGCTCTGGGTGTTTTACTCGTCAGAAAATCATGAGATCTATCTCACTGGAAGAACCTTGGCGTCCTTTCAAATGGGTCGTGTTATCGCACAGTTTGTAGTTAGGATGATAGACGGATGAGAGGAGGTCAAACTGGCGTAACTGAACCAATCCTACCACTGTCACCTCAATGGGAAGGTTCTTTTTGTTTAGGGAGGTAAGGCCCAGGGGAGACGTCCCCGGTGACCTAGGGTTTTGAGAAGGGAAAAGGCTTAAGAGGTTAAAGATAATTTCCCCCTCACAAGTCACCACCAAGTAGAAAGTTCGACTTATAGACAATAAAGATAAAAGATAACCGAAAATAGTAACCAAGGAGTGTACCTGCCCGAGACAAAGCAACAAGGAAACTATGCATATGCAAGATCACTTGCTTGGTTAGTACTTCATATATTCAATGACTTTCTGATAATAAGCAATTGAGCAATAATATTGAGGAAGTAAATCAATGTTTATACAATAGCAATGATTACACAATATCACTTCACAATAAATGCTAATGAAGCTTCACAATAAACAATGGTAATTTATCATCAATGCAACAATAATTGAAGCAATGCTTTAGCTAATCATTCAATTGCTTTAAAGACAAATAGATGCTGCAATGAATATGTTTATAGCACAACTAAAAGATAGCAACAATAGGGTTAGTAAGATTAGTCTAGGTTAGGGTTAGAAAGGTTAGTAATCGCTCAAAGTATTTGGTTGTTTGAAGTTATGATCAAGCCACTCAAGAGATAAGGTCCTTAGACCAGTGCGTTACTAGGGCATATGGAGTCAAAAGAGGCTGCAAAGGTTGAAGGACTGAAATGATAATGAGAGACCATAGACAAGAGGGTTAAATGTTTGAGGTGTTGCTAAAGCAAGGCCTAAAGCAAGGCCTCATGCCATAGACCGGAGTCACTGCATTACACAAATGAGCTAGGTCCTCACACGTGCACTTATGCTCATCCATAGTCACGTCTTCTCTACAGATCTGCTTTCCTAGTGCCACCAACAAGAGGATCATCTGGAGTCTTCACATCAACTTTGTTGCTGTTCAGAGGAGGCCATCACATCATCTTTGTTCTTATTCTCATGATGATGTGCCCAACGCTTTTCGGAATTTCCCACGTTCACCTTGTGCTCAGCCACAGGCACGTCCTAACTCAACAGATTGCTCTTACATCGGATAATCATCTGGAGTTCTTCTCACTCACGTCATGGAGGAGGCCATATACATTCCTAGCCCCTGTCCCAGGCTGGAACCACAAACCCTTTATTAGGGGCTTTCTCTCAGGTTTGTAAGATGAGAGTAAGACTTCACGTGGCTGCTATATTCCACATTTCACAGGTTTGTAAGCTGGAGGATGTCTCCTATAGCTGCATTCATCAACACTCCCTCTCAACTAGGGAGGCATTCTCCATCAATCCAAGTCTCATACCGATGTACTCTGAGTTTTGTTTTTGACTAATGGTCATCCATACTCCCTCTTAACTCGGAAGGAGTTCTTCACTAAGTAAAAGTTTGGTGTAGAAGTTTGCAGTCTCCTCAGGTGGAGAAGGGTATTGCAAACATACAATTTTCTTTTGCATCATATCTCTGATATAAGAAAATTTTATCTCTTCGTGTGATAAACCATGAGGAAGCTATGGGTTTTGTAAGGAGCTTCATATATGGCTCTATGTCATCAACATAGGATCTACCTCATGGTCAAGTAGATCTGTCGGAAGTATGTGAAGCCACATTGATTCGCACACTTACTGCTATATATATATACTTTGTCTCTGGTGCACTTAAGGCTACAGAGTTATGTTTCCTGCTGCAATAGGAAACCATGGAAGATTTCAAGGTAGAACATCAACAAGATGTGCTCTTCCGGTCCATTGTACTTTCTGCTCAATCTGAATCGACATATTCTACCAACTCAAGTTCACAATGGAGGCATATCTTGGACCATATCCAACTGTGTCTTGATACATGTTTTGTTGTTGCCTAGTGAGTCTGTCTCGGTTGACTCATCACATT
>JZKD02S0176142.1:279417-301108 GCA_000966675.3 Picea glauca
ATAATATCACAAATAAACAAACTGTAACTCATACATTATAAGTGCATAAAGGTACATTAAACATATATCAACATAAAAAGTAATCATTATAAAATTGTCTATTCAATGTTATGATGGCAATACAAAAATGTGAATTGCTACATATATTACAATATATGAAAAAATAAATAAACTATGGTGCGATTTCACTTGGATTTATATAGTCTCATTTTGGCAAAAATGTCAAAACATAGAAATTGTTGGATCTCCATATGTAGTCTATATAATCGGAGTGATGTAGGGTTTTCCGGCACGTTGAATCCATTCATACATTAAAAAATGCAATTTAAGCAACATAAAAATGTGATTTCAATCAGATTTATATCATGGGATTCATGGGAAAATGCACACAAACTTAGAATGTTTAGACAACCTTGTGCAACTATGTCTATAGAATGTATATAATAGAGATTTTAGAAATTTTAGATTTTTTTTTAATCGATTAAGTTTCATATATATATAATAGAGATTTTAGAAATTAAGAAATCCATCTTTGCATATATGTACCAGGATACTACCTTTATAAACATCAATATTTTAACTGTTTTTGTTTTGGGTTTTGTTAGAAGTTTATATCACGGTTTTTGTTTGAATTTTTTTCATGTAATATTGGGCATGCAAAAATACATGGTCTATATATTATGTTTCTCATTTGGATGACAATATTGGGTATTCATAAATACACTGTCATATATGTTTTTAGTTTTGGACAAGTTGTGAGGATTGATGTTTGATTGGTTATGAATTTCAAAAATTGATAGATTCATCACTTAAAGGGTTATTAATTAAATATAGATTGATCACTTAAGGGGCTATCGTTAAAGAGTATAATAACTCACTAAGGAGTAGATTAACGAGTTTACCATTGATTCTTTTCTATTTATTTTTACCTCAATGTAATGTTTTTTTAAATGTAACATTATATATTTTGAAATTGTAAAATTTGATTGTGTTCATGAATTAAAAATTTACTTTTTAAAATTGTAGATTTTTAAATTGCATTAATGGAATCAATAGAGTAAAAAGCATTTTCTTTTGGAAGTGTACCTTTTACCTAGTGAATTGTAATTCTCATTTAATTAGATGACAAAAAATATTATGTAGGGGCACTAAAAGCAGAGGTCGGAAGTGTCGAAAGTGTCCCTTATTAATCTCCATTTTATAAGTGCATGCTAGTTTAGGACTATAAAAGGTAAAGCTATAGGTGGGAGAGTTTTGTATGGAAAAGATTTGAATTCCCACATTAGATATGTAAAACCCTGACATGGCTTACATATGAAGACATAAGTGAGTGTAAAAATGCCATTTGGTAGAAAATGAAGAAACATGTGGTCAAGACCTAACACAAACGTAAAACCAAAGTCTTATATGCCCCAAAATCGGTATACCCAGTCATTTAACTAGGAGAATCTATATGCCCTATATGGGCAAAAGATTATGTGAATGTACCAAGGAAGAGTTCCCAATAGATCCACAACACCTAAAGGCCAAGAGTTATCCAACCACTTAAATAGAGAGACCGTTGGTCATCATATCACTATTGATGAAGAACATCCACTGCTCTTGTAGGTAAAGAAGGGGCTACAAGTGTCAACAAAGCCAGGAAAATTGATGATCATTGTTGGGCTACAAATGTTTTGATCAACGTTTTGATCTCTTGTAGGAGAAGAGGGGGCTACAAGTGTCAACAAAGCTAGAAAAATTGATGATCATTGTTGGGCTACAAATGTTTTGATTAGCTTTTATATCAGTTAGATAGTAGGTCAAAAAATTAAAGCGGTTTCTATTTTTGAATTAAATTGTTTATTTTTTATTGTTTTGGTTGGATTTCAACGTAAAAATTCTTTTGATCTCATCGTTGTGTTATCCAAAGTATAAAATGTTAATATCATTATCATTTTATAAAATGTTTCAAAAGAACTTAGTTCAATGGTTCTCTATACAAATTATTTGTTCAATGAGCATTATCCCTACAATGTAGTTCAAGGTTAAGTGAATAGGAAACCAAGATCATTTGGTCTCATTAGCGAGCAGGATACATCAAATGTTTCAAGGTTTTTGGAATGCAACATTCATAATCCTGACTCCTAAGGTTGTTACTTGCAGGCGATAAGCATTAGAGGTAGGTGCCATGGTTAATTATTGTTGTTAAAATATTATCTCAAGCTCTTTATAGAATATGTGGACAAGCATATGATGGGTTGTGCATTGCTTTTTTTTAACAACAACATTACATAGCTGCAACTATGCTTCTTTGCAGTGGAAACCAAAGGAATTCCTGGTCGATGGATAATTTCGCAATACCTATTGCATGTCATGTCATTTTCAAGAAGCTAAAAAGTCCTTGTATGAAAAAAAATGTGATAATAATAGTACATTTTGTTTATAATTTTTATTAAATGGTTGTTGGGTTCACCAATCCACTCTAGTGTCATTGATTCCTCTTTGACATGGTCAATTTCATCAAATAATCACCAATCCACCTGCATCATTAGCAAGCATTAAATTTCTACAACAATTATCCACAACATGCATCTTCTAATACTTTTAGTGCCAACTATCACCATCGGACTACAAATTGATTACTCATAGTTGCTAATCAAAATCTTCAAATTCATCTATATTACTATAGTCATATGAATAATATTGATTATCATCAATAACTACGTGTATTGTTATCATTCCACTTAATCGAATAAACATCTACCTAAATAGAGTTACCTATATTATCCCAAGTAATCAACTTAAATGTTATATGATTGCTAAGGATAATTCGTCATCCACTATACATCCACTATACATCAAAGGGCTCCAGACTCACCACACCTATATTTATAGGAAAAGTTCTAAATTTTTTCAAGGCTATCATTTATATATTATGACTATTAAGTAAAATAATATGATAATCATCAAGATAAACAAGTTTGTTAAAAAAAATTAAATCTTGATATTCAAAAGTTTGTTAAAAAAAAATTAATTCTTGACACTCAATTTGAATTTGAAATTATTTGATAATACGTAAAATTGAAATTTAATAATTACCTTAAAGGAAAATCTTGTAAAAACAAGAAAATTAAATTTAGATTCTACACTTAATATATGGAGTGAATTCATCGATCAAATTCTATAGTAATCCTTTTGAACTTGTGTGGTGAGTTGTCACTAAGCAAAGCAGTGTCAATCTTTTTCGAACATGTGTGTTGAGTTGTCACTAGTAAAAGCATAATCAATGTGTATTGGGAATGGTACGAAGGTAGCGAGGATGGAAGCCAGTGATAAATGCTTTGAAATATTTGTGAAGCCGGGTAGAGTGAAATATTTATGGAATTGTAGATCACCAAAGTTTTGGGTGCAAGATGTATATCACGGAAAAGGGGGAAGGAAAGTTCGGTACACCAACCCGGGAACCGACGGCCATAGAATTGGCTAGGTATGAAAAGCAACGACAGTGGGTCGGACTCCCGTAAATCGTTGTTGAATGTGTTTCTTGCTTATTAATGCCAATAAGTGAACCTGTCTGTTGAGTTGTCGCTAGTAAAAGCATATTGAATGTGCATTGGGAAGGACAGGAATGTGGCGGGGGTTGAAGAGAGCGATAAATGGTTTGAAATTTTTGTGAACCCAGGTATAGTGAAGGCCGTGGCCATAAAGTTGGCTAAGTATGGAATTTTAGATCAAGGAAGTTTAGGGTGCAAGATGTTTATCATGGAACATGAGGAATGGGAGTTCGGTTGTGCCAACCTGGGAACCGATTGCCATAGAATTGGCTCGGTATGAAAAAAAACTTTAATGCCTTTTTTGCTTATTAATGCCGATGAGAGAACCTGTGTGTTGAGTTGTTGCTAGTAAAATCATAACGAATGTGCATTGGGAAGGACAGGAATGTGGCGGGGATTGAAGAGTGTGATAAATGGTTTGAAACTTTTGTGAGCTGAGGTCGAATTGTAAATGACGGAAGTGTTGGGTGCAAAATGTATATCATGGAAGTGTTGTGTGCAACATGTGTATCACGGAACACGGGGCATAAGAATTCGATAGCGCTAAGTTGTGACCTCGCGGTGAGATAATTGGCTAAATGTTGAAAGGGACTGCGGTTGGTCGGGCTCATGATGTGACAATATAGGACCAATCCAGGAGTTCGAGAAAGTCAGGTTCAAGTTTAAAGAGATTTTGTCTATATTTATTTAAATTTAAGATATATTAGTGTATCCTAATAGATTATTTGTGGTCCAAATGTAAACCATGTTCCAATTTGTGGACGAATTGTAGACCATGAAAGTTTTGGGTGCAAGATGTATATTGCGGACTTATAGGTGATGAAAGTTTTGGGTGCAAGATGTATATCGCGGAATTGTAGATGACAAAAGTTTTGGGTGCAATATTTATAATAGTGCCAACCCAGAGATCGGTCGGACTCTCGTAAATCGTTGTTAAATGTGTCTTTTGCATATTAATGCCAATAAATGAACCTGTGTGTTGAGTTGTTGCTAGTAAAATCATAATGAATGTGCATTAGGAACGACATGAATGTGGAGGGAGTTGAAGAGAGCGATAAATGGTTGAAATTTTTGTGAACTCGGGTATAGTGAAGGTTGCCTCCATAAAGTTGGCTAGGTATGGAATTGTAGATCACATAAGTTTAGGGTGCAATATGTATATCACAGAACATGGGGAATGAGAGTTCGGTTGTGCCAACCCGGGGACCGACGACCATGTTAAATTATGAGCTTGATTTCTTATGTGGATTAATTCTTTTATTTTCTTCAATACTTTGATTCTAGCTTAATACACTTCAACAATTCCAAATCATAATTGAATAGAAATAACTATGTAGATAAGTAAACATGCACATCAACAACACATATACCCTGGGGAAACCCTGTACAGGGAGAAAAACAACAAACAATATTCCTTTATTGCATTAATAATGTAAGATCTCTTACAAATATCCACCATGAATGTTTTGCTCTCAAAGAGCTTGCCAAGATGACTCTGACCTGACAAAGACTTAAAATACCTTGCTGAAATACACCTTTGATATGTTGCCTCTTTATCACTGATGTGCTCCTCTATTTCTTCACCCTCAACCTGCATATGAAAATTGTGTTGCAGAACTGTATTGAAGAGAGGATTCCACCTCTTCTTATATAGGCTGAAGAGGGGTAGAGGAGAGGCTTGAAATAGTAACTTGATTGCATGCTTTAGTCATAACTCAGCTTCATACTTTAGTTCAAACTTAGAACTAGACTTGAGATTGGTTACAACTCAACATTACACTTTAGTTTGAACTTAGAACTAGACTTGAGATTGGTTACAACTCAACATTACACTTTAGTTCGAACTTGGAACTAGACTTGATACTGACATGCTTTAGTTCGAACTTAGAACTAGACTTAAGACTTTAGTTGTAACTCAACATTACACTTTAGTTCTAAGATATAACTAGACTCAAGACTTTAGTTGCAACTCAACATTACACTTTAGTTCTAAGATAGAACTAGACTCAATACTTTAGTTGCAACTCAACATTACACTTTAGTTCTAAAATAGAACTAGATTCAAGAATTTAGTTGCAACTCAACATTACACTTTAGTTATAAAATAGAACTAGACTTAAGACTCTAGTTACAACTCTTAACAAGGCAATTCAAAATTCTTTTCATGGTGGACAATGTTTACACGTGCCAATGCACTAGATCAATACAATTACATCATTTGCAATATTAGGAATATTGTTTGTTTCTAGCTCATAGGAATTTTATATTCAACCTAACTTTTGCTAGATGCCTTGACTTTTGCTCATGGCTCACAAGGTTTGACTAGGCTCAGAGAGGTTGTATGTTCCCCCTGACTTTTGCACTAGTCTGTCTATGCTCACAGAGGTTGTATGTTCCCCTCGACTTTTGCACTAGACTGTCTATGCTCACAGAGGTTGTACGCCCCCCCTAACTTTTGCATTAGACTCACATAACATCTCGTTCATCTTGACTTTTGGTTTGACTCACAGAGGTTGTATGTTCCCCTTGGATTTTTTCAATACCTCACAAGACTGGTTGATTCTCCAAATCTCCCTGGCTAGCCTCAGGGTGGCCCATATGGCCTCTCATTAGAGAATGACTGTCGATGCTGCCAAATTTAACATGCCATAGAATTGGCTAGGTATGAAAAGCAACGACGGTTAGTCGGACTACTGTAAATCGCGGTTGAATAACGAACCTGTGTGCTGAGTTGTCGCTAGTAAAAGCATAATGAATGTGCATTGGGAAGGGCGAGAATGTTGTGGGAATTGAAGAGAGTGATAAATGGTCTGAAACTTTTGTGAACAGTGAATTCCAGGAGTTCGGGGTCAAATTGTAAATCACGAAAGTGTTGCGTACAAAATGTATATCACAGAAGTGTTGTGTTCAAGATGTATATCACGGAACAGGGGCATAAGAATTCAATAGTGTTAAGTCAGGACCCAACGATGAGATAATTGGCTAAGTGTTGAAAGGGGTGACGATCGGTCGGGCTGATGATGTGATGATATAGATGGAGATGAGCTAACCCAAGAACCCGCGACCAATCTAGGAGCTGGAGAAAGTCAGGTTCAAGTTTAAAGAGATTTTGTCTATATTTATTTAAAATGTATTCATATTAATGTATCTTAATAGATTATTTGTGGTCCAAATGTAAACCATGTTCGAATTTGTGGATGAATTGTAGACGACTAAAGTTTTGTGTGCAAGTTGTATATGGCAGAAGTTTTGGGTGCAAGATTTATAATAGCGCCAACCCGGGGGTCGGTCAGGCTGTCGTAAATCGTCGTTGTATACGTTTTTTGCTTGTTAATGCTAATAAGTGAACCTATGCATTGAGTTGTCGCTAGTAAAAGCACAATGAATGTGCATTGAGGATGGCGGGAATGTGGTGGGGATTGAAGAGAGCGATAAATGTTTTGAAAGTTTTGTGAACCCGGGTATAGTGAAGCTTGCGAGTTCTAGTAGTCCGACATCGAATTGTAATTGATGGAAGTGTTGGGTGCAAAATGCGTATCACAGAATTGTTGGGTGCGAAATGTATATCACGGAAGTGTTGGGTGCAAGATGTATATCATAGAACATGGGGCATAAGAATTCGATAGCGCTAATTTGGGACATTGCAGTGAGATAATTGGATAAGTGTTGAAAGGGACGATGGTCGATTGGGCTCATGATGTGAATATATAGATGGAGATGAGGATCTGGCAGTTCGATAACCGGTCAACCCATGACCAATCCAGGAGCTCGAGAAAGTCAGGTTCAAGCTTAAAGGGATTTTGTTTATATTTATTTAAAATTTATTCATATTAATGTATCTTAATAGATTATTTGTGGTCCAAATGTAAACCATGTTAGAATTTGAAGGGTGTTTTGGGCTCGCAATTTTTTCTCAAACCCATATACAATAGAGAAAAAAATATATGACTTAACATTTTGTATATGGAAGCATATTCTGAAATATAGGAAGTTGCAATATATGCACAATATAGAACAAGAACATGTACAGGGAAATGAGTTAATTTTAAGAAGAAATACAAATTTCAAATAACAACACCAAATATTGAAGATCACCATAGAACAACCTCAAATATTTATATTCAGATAAACTAGGCCACAAAATACATTTGAGAATATTTCCCCAAAATAGTTGTCTTGGAATTTGTAAAAAAATATATAGTTCAGTACATATTCTGTAAAATAAAAATGTGTTTTCCAGAATGAATGGGATTGGGACTTCCGTGGACTACAAAGAAAAGATGTACAAGAATGAAGTTTGTAGAAAGAAGAAAGTTGGCGATGGAAAATAGTGAGACCTGGCAAGAAGAAAGAGAAAATTGCCAGTCCTCGGTTAAAGCTTTGTTAGAGTAACTGGATGAAGACAGGAGAATGTGATCAATATCAACTTACTATGATGGTGTCCCATGCCTTGTCATTTTCTCGCTAATGTCCTTTTATGGCTTTTGTTGGGTATGTGTTATATTCTTTGCATGTGTGTGTGTGTGGGTGCGTCAGATTCGACAACTACGTCTGACACTCCCTCTAGTAGTGCTCTTTGTGTCATGTGTGTCGGGCGCTTTCCTAGGGGGGTCCTAGGGAGGGGCAGGTGTGCCCCCCTTGGTTATGGAAACGTTCAGGGCATCGCCCTGAAATTTTGTTTTTGGGCTGTTTTTGCTATTTTTAGTTGATTTTTCTATTTTTAGCGGTTTTCTAAATTAATCCTGGATTAAGGGATCAGGGTTTTGGTATCTACGAAATACCTAAAAACATTGTGTATACTGTATGGTGAATGGTGAAATTCGATATAATGAATATAAGAAAGGTTTTCTTGGTTGAGGGTTTTCGGTATAAAATCTTTGTGTACTCTGTGTATGAGCCATTGATTAAATTTTGTTTTGCTTAAGAATCTATATGCATTGCTTTACTTCACAGGTTTAAAACTTACAACTTTCCTCAGCTTTGACCTTCATTGGTAATTTGTTTGAAAACCTTTTTGAACCATTCTTCGATGTAGCTCCTCGTGGGCGCCACGTTGATTTCATGCCATATTTTTATATTGAAGAATTCACTTTCCAAGTCCCTTAGATCAATAGAGAGGTTGTGCAATGCTTCTTGAATATCTTGGTTTTTAATCGAATAACCGACTAGCCGTTTTTTCATGTCATCTTCACCATATTCAAGAATGCCATAAAAATTTTCAAATGACAGTCTTTTATAGATATGAACTTGATCATCAAATGCTTGCTTGGTTAAAAACGACGAGCTGAATATCAATTTCGGATCCTGGACTTCATTGGTGCTAGCAACTAGATCCATCTCAATTAGCTTCTTGAATAGTTTGTCTCTTCTAGATATGGCCTGGCTACATACTTGAACGATACCATTCAGGTTCTTTACCTTTTTCTTTCCAGCATGCGTTTAGTTGGTCTATTCGATCCAGGGAAGGGAGATCCTCTTGTCTTCTTCTAAATTTCATCATAACAGTAACTTTAACACCGAATGGTAAAACTGCATCAAGGTAAAAACCTTGCTCGTTCTTGAGATCTGCTTGAAAATAATCATGAAAAGCATGTGCTCGTGTTCCAAAAGAGACCATATTATTTGACATCTCCCAAGCTTCTGTTATTAATTCCATTCTTCTGTTTATATTCTTTTCCACATAGCCTCGGGCTAATGTGAGAAGGCTTGCTGGTCCTTTTAACTTTTCCGCAGGTGTGGTGGGCCCGATCATTGCCAAAGGAGTAGAAAACAGTGGAAGAGGCATTAGAGTTGCCTCCGATTCTTTGATTCACTCCTTTAACATGATATTTTTTGTTTCAAGGCCGCTAATAGAGTTGTCTATAGCGTCTCCAGTTGCTCGGTGTATCTGGGAGATCTCAGAAGGGCGCATGGTGCATAGGTTGATCTCTGAATGAGATTTCCCTTTCTTATTCTTTATATCTCTCTTTTCAATAATCAATTTTTTGGATTCACTGCCAAAAACAACGCTTTGAAATGAAAAAGACTCTTCTTCATCCAATGTATCTATGTCAATTATTTCCATCCTAGGATTGTGCGGAGCAGTGCTCTCTAGTTGGTTGTCGTTGAGGAACATTTTGTCAATGTTAATTTCTAGTTCCATATCTTCGAGGGAGAGATCGTGGATATCAATTTCTCCCCTCGGTCCCTCCTATTCTTGGACTATTGTTTTTCATTTTTTTCTCACGGGAAGTTTGTGAGAACTTTCAATTTTTCCGGAGGGAGGGATCTTATCTCCTCCTCCACCTGAAGAACTGTGTGTGACTTTGTTACTTGGGTAGGTCATTAGAGTACTGCTCCGAGATGTTTTAGTCTTGGGTGTGGTGGTTGGGGATTGGGCACTCTTTTCACCTGAGCCTTTTCATTTATGCTTGTGTGATTCATTGGTACTGGCACCGAGTTCATTTAGGATAGTGTTAGTGAAAGAAATGTTGAAGTGGTTCCTGACCATGAAATCCCCAACTTTCCAAGGCAGAGAGATGAATTGACTTTTTCTTTTTTCATGGGAAAAATGCAACCAGTAGATGTATTGCCTTGCTATTCCAGCAAAAACAATTGTACCAGATATGTGACATGGAAGGAATCAAGGATTTTGTTTAGACCCAAAAATCCTTATAACATTATAGTTCTCCATTTCTTCTAGTGTGCCCTTCCTATCCAAGAATTTGGTCAGCTGGCCAGATAACCGGGGAAAATACTTTCCAAATATCAACGCTTTAAAAACTAAAACAAAATCATTAAAGAATCTATAAAAATGTTGGCAAGTGTCGTGTCTCCATAATATCTGGTACGAGAATATTACTGGGTTAAATTCACAGTTCAACTTCTTACACATAGATAGTCCAAGGAATGGACAACAATTTGCCACCACAAAAATTAAATAAGATGACATAAAGAATTTCTTCTGCCTTGTGTATTGCAATAAATGGGAAGAGATTTCAATGGAAATCAACTTGCCCCAATGGAAGATAGCTTGTTCCTTGACCGTAAAATATAAAATATACAAAATCATCCGAGAGATGTTGGCTGCAATTTCTTGTCTCGTTATCCTCGCGAGAAACCATGAAATTTGCCAGAAAGGGTTTTTAGATGCACTAACCTGTAATATGTCCATGTCCCGGGGAGCGGCCATTGGGTTCTGTAAGAACTTCAACAAGAGGTCTAATTCATTACCATGCTTCTTTAAGAACTGTCTGCAATTCTCGCCCTTGAAAGTAGGCGTTGGGTCAGGAAGTGTTAACATATTTCAAAATACTTTATACGATAGGGAGACTTGGGAATGGTTGCCCAACTAGATAATCCATTGGTTCAGAATATAATTATCGACGCAGCACGTGACCAACTCCTTAAAGTAAAAAAATTCAGGGACACAATCTGCTCTTGCAATTCCAGATGTTGAGATAACTTTCTTCTGGTCAAAAGGGGACGAGTAGTAGCCATAAGCTATGGACCACTGAAAACTCTAGTCCTCACGCCCGAAAATATTCAGGGTATCTCCACAAAAATGTTGTCGAGCTGCAGCCATAAGGTGATGAGAACGCTCCTTTGCTCCTCATAGTATTTAAAATGAACGCTGCAACATCATAATATAATCTCCGGTAAATCTTGGTTCAATGTGTTTTAATGGGAGATTTCCTCGACCTTTTTGCCTTTTAATGTCAATCTTTTCGATATGTCTAGTGAGTTGTCACTAATAGAGACATAATTAATGTGCATAGGGAAGTGCACGAAAGTGGCAAGGATGGACAACAACGAAAACTGCTTCAAAACTTTTGTGTGCCTGGAAGCCCAGGAACCCGCGAATCTGTGACAACAAGAGATGAAGAATCAACTAAGTATGGAAAGGCGGGGTACAATGCCTTCAAAAAGTTAAAGTAAATAGAAATTTTTCCAAGCTCAAGATCCACACACAAAAAAAAAGAAAAAAGAAAAATCAAATGCCATAATATTGACCTCTGCCAATTTGATAATAGGGAGCTTTAGTTGATGGATCCAAATATGGCTTACTTCAAGCGATTGGGGTGCACGTGGGGCGCCTATGAGAAAAGCTAATGTTTTGATGAAGATTTATTTATATTGCTACATGTGGCAATAATTGTGTCATAGTATTTAGAATGAACACTAGAGGATGGTAATATAATCTCCCGTAAATCTTTGTTTAATACATTTTAATGGGAGATGTCGTCCAAATTTTCGCTCATTAATGCCAATCTTTTCAAAGATAATAAAAGAGTAATCAATTTGCATTGGGAAAGTGTGCGAAGATGGCAGGGAAATTGAGAAAGAATGGAAAGGCGGGAAAAACATTGTCAGCTATTTAATATACCTGGATCTCGACAAAATCAGGTTCAAGTTAGAAGATAGTTTGTTTATATTTACTTAAACAATTTTCATATTATTTTATTTTATTAGTTTTTTTTGTGGCCCAAATGCAAACTATGTTCAAATTCGAAGGGTGGATCAACATTTTCATATGCAAGCATACTCTCAAATATGCGAACCTGTAAACGATGCACAATACTAAAGAGGGGCATCATGTCAACACCTTTGTAGATGACAGTGGGCCAGCACAATATTGCATTCTTGCTATCATGATGCCTTAAAAAAACTAAAATAACCAACATTTTTTTGTGAATTCAAGATTGACAGAAAGAAACTAATCAGATTCCATAATATTCTCCCATTAATGCATTTTAATGGGAGATGTCCTCGAGCTCTCCGCTTATTAATGCTAATCTTTTCAAACATCTGTGGTGAGCTGTCACTAGTAAAATCATAATTAATGTGTATTGGGAAGGGGCGAAGGTGGCGAGGATGGAGGGGAGTGAAAAATGCTTTGATACTTTTTTGAACCTGGGAGTCCATGAACCTGCAAAACTTTGAAGAAATGACTAAGTATGGAAAGGTGGGGCGGTGAGATGGAGTCATTGTAGGTAGAGCCAGACTTGCAAATTCGAGTAGTCCGTGGTCGAATTGTAGATCACCCAATTTTTGGGTGCAATATGTATACTCCGAACACAGGGCATGAGAGTTTGATAACGCCTACCCAGGAACCTACAACCATAAAATTGACTATGTAAGGAAACAAAAGGCGGTCAATCGTACTCGTGATGTCAAGATATAGATGGATATAGAATTTGTGAGTTCGCCACTCGGGAACCCGTGAGCATAGAAATGTGACTAAGTATAGAAGAAGAAAAAGAAAGGGAGCAAAGAACTTTATGCTTGACACAAGAACACTTTGTCTGATAATTATCAAGAGATAGAAACACATCGACTATGGGGCATGAGAGTTCAAGGCATGAGATTTCCATAGCACCTAGCTGGGAACCGCAGGGCATAAAATTGGCTAAGTATGGAAACGAACAATGGTCGGTCGGAATCATGATGTGAAGATATAGATGGATATAGAATTTCTGAGTCCGCAACCTCGAGAACCCGCGAGCATAGACATGTGACTATGTATAGAAGCAGAAACATATAATAAATGGGAAGAAGAAAACGGAAAAAACGACAAGTATAGAAGAGAAAAACAAAGGGAGTAAAGAACTTTATGCATCACAGAACAACTCTTGGTATTAAGTATGGAAAGGCGGGGCGGTCAGATGAATTTATTGTAAGTAGAGTAAGGCTCGTGAGTTTGAGGAGTCTAGGGTCGAATTGTAGATAACCAGAGTTTTGGGTGCAAGATGTATACTCGAACACAGGGCATGAGAGTTCGATAGTGCATATGCGGGAACCCACGGCCATAAAATTGGTTAAGTACAAAAATGAATGGCGGTCGGTCGGACACGTGATGTGAATATATAGACGGATGTAGAATTTCTCACTCTGCCACCCCGAGAACCCGCGAGCATAAATATGCGACTAAGTATAGAACCAGAAATGGATAATACAAGGAAAGAAGAAAAGGGAAGAATGCGTAAGTATAGAAAAGGAAAAATAAAGGGAGCAAAGAACTATATGTGTCACACAAGAACACTTAGTCTGATAATTATCAAGCTATAGAAACACATCAACTATGGGAAAAATATTTTTAGCCATGGAATATAGCTGGAGCTCAACAGACCCTGGTTCAAGACAAAAGAGATGTTGTTTATATCTATCTCAACAAGCAATAGACAAAATATATGACTTGGCACATTTATATGCAAGCATTCATACAAAGTCATCGTAGGTAGAGTGAGGCTTGGGGGTTCAATTCCGGGGTCGAATTCTAGATCACCGAAGTTTCGGGTGCAAGATGTATACTGCGAACATGGGGCATGAGAATTCGATGGTGCATACGCAGGAACCCGTGGCCATAAAATTGGCCAACTATGAAAACGAATGACGGTTGGTCAGACTCGTGATGTAAAGATATAGAGGCACATGGAATTTCTCACTACGCCATCCCGAGAACCCGCGAGCATAGACATGGGACTAAGTATAGAACCAGAAACAAATAATAGAGGGGAAGACGAGAAGGGAAAACAGATAAGTATAGAAGAGGAAAAAGAAAGGGATCAAAGAACTATATGCCTCACAGAACAATACTTAGCGTAATAATTATCAAGTGATAGAAACACATCAACTATGGGAAAAACATTCTCAGCCATGGAATATAGCTGGACAAATTGGACAACGTATGCAGATCAAAGTTTTTTGTAACCATACCTCTTAGTCTCAGGCATACTCATTGTATTTGTTGCAGCACATTGTAGTCCAACTTTTTCATATGTGGCACATACGGCTCCATCCTTGTGCTCAATTACCGTGTTCTTGTTTCAATGTAGCAATACAAAGAATACAATGGACATGAAAGCAAGTCACTATGTAGGAACACATGAAAACAAAGATGGAGTAAAAATTTATTTATTTTATGATAGCAGCACATAAAATACAATTGACATGAAGATAAATTAATATACAGGAAGATATGGAGTATCCAAGGAAAAAAAAAACAGAACTGCAAACGAGTGCAACAAATATAGATAGAGTAAATGAAAAACAATTGGATATGGAATACGGGTAGAAGTATGCACCTTTGCATGGATTCTTCTACATTTCTGGTTAAGAGTTCTTTGCCTTATCCAGTTTTCCTATTTGTTTCTATGAAAAAAATTACAAAACAAAATGGACATGAACATAAGTTGACATGTAAAGAAAAAGAAAGGAATATGTACATAGAGTAAATAAAATAGAATAAAAGGAATAGAGTAACNTCAATATCAACTTTGTGTTTGAATTTGAAGTTATACTTTTTAAGAGGACTTAGTAAATACAAGGAGTCTATACTCTTGACACGGGACAATGATGTGTATACAAGTCCATGTATTCTAATGATAGCAGGGTCAAATGTAAGACTATCAAGTATTAGTCCTTGCGATATGTGGACTATATGTGCACATGCAAGTTTAATTGGAAACTGTTTTCGAGTATTCAGTCGACCTGTCTTTGCCGATGTCGATACTGGTTTTGATATTCGCAAGATAGGTGTCCAATCACTTGCAGTGTTTGAATTATATATATAAGACAACTTCTTTTCTTGTCGGTGGCCTATATGCGGTTCATGGAACTTAATCCAGAGGACATCAAGTTTTTCTGTTTTGGTATAGCCTTTGAGTATTCCCTCTGCACCATTGACCAAGCCATCCTATGAATCATAGTTGCAGGCATATATTTCAACCAACATGTCTAATTTTAGGACAAGTTGCAAAATCAAAGTGGTTGTATGTTCATGACGTGGCACATTTCCATGGTTGTCTTCTTCGAGGTCAATTGAATTGATGATGATATCATCACCAGGCATGAGCGATAACATGTACCTGTTATGCATTACAACATCCCTATTCGTGTAGAACAAGTAAGGGAAGGTTGGTTCTGTTGGTGCAGGTCGCATGCACCTTGAATTGATATATGTTAAGTCATCATGTGTTTGGATGTTTGTTCGCATTCTATTCAGAATTGCAATAAATGTTTCATCTGTCTAGCGCATTGTAGCATGTAATTCAAAGTATTTTATATTGTCTTTCCAAAAGTCATGCGTCATTGTTTGCATGTTGACCGTAGGTTGTTCAATTATCAAAGAATCTTGGATGGGTTGTGCCTGGTAAAGATCCCCACATAATATCATGTCAATGTTTCCAAAGTATTTCGTGTGCACATGTTTTATGTTTCTTAGTCGGTTGTCAATGGAATACAAGAAGTGACTTCCAATAAAATATGCCTCATCTATGAAGACAAGTTGCAGTTCGTCATAAAGATTAGACAAGGTATCTAACATTTCATTGTTGAGTGGAAGAAACCGTGACTTGTTAAAAGGCATCAAAAATGCAGAGTGGAATCTTGTTCCACCTGCATTATATGTAGCTTTTCCTGTGTATGCAACTATTAGACCCTTTGGTTTCATAGGATCAGAGGAATTGTTTGAATCATAGATTCGTATAAGGAATTGTTTGAATAGTGCTTTCCCTGTGAATGTCTTGCCTGTTCGCGCTTCGCCTGTAAGGAACAAGTGCACAAGAGTGTGCATGTTCAAGTGTTTTTTAAGCGCAATGTCCGTTAGAATTGTTTGTTGTTCTTGATTTAAAAGACGTCTGATTTTGTGGTATTCATTATTTTCAATAAGGAAAGGATGTTTTGTGACTTGAAAACCAAGATTGATACATTTTTCAATGTTGCCTGCTCAAGGATGAGGCAAATTTACTTGCAAATCATAGGAATCGTAGGGAGTTCTAGTTGTTTTACGATTTGTGAATGTCTCATCAAGATTGTCAGGGTTTTCTAGTTCATTAACTGCACTTTCTAGATCACCCCTTGTTGGATTAACATTGTATGTAAATCTAGATTAATTGGTTTGCACTATAGTCTCAGAGGAAATATACGTAGCTTCCCATGTAGGGAAGTTATTTTTTAATGTGTTTTCGTTTTCATCGAACATAACGTATAACAATAGTTTTTCTCTACAATAGTTTTCATAGTCAATATGTTTGTTGTATTTGACGAAGCGTATCACGGAGGGTTTTTTTCTTTTTAATATGGGCGCATCATTTTTTTGGTAATGCGATACGAATTCTGCTAAGAAGATATGCTTAATAGGATATGGACGCTAGAGGTAATAATAAATAATAGAGCGACATAGCACGTCCTTTGAATTGTTAGGCTCTTGTTCTAGCAAAGACGGTGGTTAAAGCACAAATGTGTGTTTCTCAAGTGGGCAGGGAAAGTGCAATGTGAACTTCTTGTTGAGCAGACATTTGTTGAAGATTAAGTAATGTATTTTCAAGCGTACGTATCATTTGCATAGCATCAATATGACTTATTTCATGTTCTTTGCGTATTGTTCTGAATGCACTTGTCATAGATTTGTCAACCTTTGTCATACACGAGGTACAATACAATGCTGCAACATATGCATTGAGGACATACTGCACATCTGCATTTGCATTCCACATAACTGACATGTCCTTGGGGAAAATGTTGTTCCAAATATGGGAAATTTTTCATTTAAGGAAAATTGTTGGTTGTTTAAGCGTACATTGTATGGCTTGGATGTACTCATCTTCTGTTAGATTTATCTCTGTCAAGAAGTTGTCGAAGCTCATTAACTCATCAAAGTCTCATTGTTCTAGAAATGAAAACAAGGATTTAGATTTCTCAATGACAATATTTTCCTCTAAATTAAGTGGCTCTATGATTCTTGTTGTTCTCATTGGCGACACGAGGAAGTTGTATCTGCAATGTGAGTTTTTTCATTTTTTACAACTTTTGGTATGGTAATGTCTATGAACTTTGGCAAGTTCTGGATCCAAATGATTTGTGTTGCATGTTATGTATTTTTCCACAAACTGTTTGATATGTGATTTGTTGTCAGTTCCATAGACCGGTGCACCCTCTATCCACAACAGTGCATGGTCATGCTCACTCCCCCTATTATGGAATTCAGTTGCAAAAAAGTAGTCCAATATTTTTCCGAAAAATGTTTCATCATGGCATATCAATTGTCTCAAAGCATTTATTCTATGTCTATAGTAGTGAGTACATGTCACTGGGTCTTTTCTTATGAGGTAGTCAATGTCATCATTTTCTAGTGTATTAGTTTGTTTTTTCCGTTTCATGTTCCTATGCAAGACAGATACCGCAACCACCAATGGATCCCAGCAATGCTCTGCGCTTGTAAATGTGATGAAAAATGTCGGTGGTCCCAATTGTCGGATCATTGCAAAAATAGTTTTCTTGTTTTGTTGCAAAAATTCGAGAGAGATGCAAATGTTTTTGAAATCTATGTATCCAATATCAGATTTCAAGATTTTTTCTAGGTTTACTTTGTACTTGACATCTTTGGCCAACAACTTTCTTCCTTGTAGTTAGCCTTTTCTTATTCGCACCCACATGCAAGACAACACTTGCTCTATTATTATGTGCATTGTTTTGAAAAACAAATTTGTTATGTGACAAGAAAAGTCACCGCTTGAATGTAGAAGCTCCCATCAAACTATTTTATGGTAACTGAATCATTCTGTAATGTCATTGGGACATGGATCACCATAGAACAATGTTGGGAAGTTCATTTCCTCAACACATTTGTCCTTGAATATTACAAGTGGACATTGCCCCTCAGTAGGTGCAATTTCGACAATCTTGTCTTGCAAGTCATGAATGCGCTATGAGTCAATGAATCCATGTATCAATGTTTCAACAGGTGTTTCATTCTCTGATTCATTGCTTGTATCAAATTCACTAACAGTTTCAACCCCTTTTCCAAGAACACTGTTCGAGTTCTCATTTATAAAAATGTTTTGTGCTTTTTACAAGGCCCTGGAACATCATTCTTTTAATGCTTTCATGACAATATGCACACACACTTTACATGTTTGATATTCATTCTTGTATTGCAAGCGTCTTTTGAGAGCCACAACAATTGTCATTGTATTGCTAATGAATTGTGGCAAGGCTCTTTACACAATATTTAGTTGGACATGCACATTAATAATTGATCATGTTAAGCCCATTTGGGGTCGTTTATAGCCCAGGGTTTGATTTGTGCAAATGCAATTCGCAGAGACACAAGTCCCTCTTCAAGTTCTATAAGTGCACTTACATCTGGTAGTGGTGTATTACATCTTATTTGGTCAGGCGTTGCAAAGTGTGGCAGTTTTCCAGTTTCAAGCGACCGTTTGCATGGAAGACAAATATTGCCACTAGAAAATGTTTTATCATTTAGTGTCAAGCGAAGGTATTCTTCTTCCAAATCAGACGTGAAAGACTTAGTGTTTTATGAAAAATTCAATTGATCACAAATTGAACATGCAATGGAAGGAGTGTCTTTGATTTGTTTCATATAGATGTGTTTTGCATCTTTCTTCTGTGGGGAAGTATGCATAGAAAGTGTTTGCTAGTTTTCATTGGTAGCAGCACATGGTGTTGGTTCTAGCCCACGAAATGTGATTTTTTCCTCTCGGTCGGTGCCATGACCATTGTGGGATATGTAACTGTACCTGTTTATCTCACGTATCTATTTTTTCAATATGTGGTAGGTTAACTTATGTTTGCCACTGGAAACTAGTTCCAGTTGTTGAGAAGCCACGTTAGAGGTGGAAGCGACATTTCTTATGAGCATTTCATCCTCACCATTTCAATGATGCAAACTATTATATTCTTTGTCATTTGACATGTGTTGTTTGTGCTCAGAAGAAAAAGCGAAAATGTGATTGTGTTGTGGACGAACAATTTTTTTTAGGTTGTAATATGTCAGTTTATGTCTAGAAGGAAGCGTAGTAATGTATTTATTTCTCTCATGTATGACCTTTTTCAAGTTGTGATAAGTTAGTCTACATTTATTTTTTTAAGGTCAGCATGACCTCATGGAAACTGGGATGAGCTTCATTCTGATTAAATAGCATGCGACGCTTATGCAAATTCGATGTGGTTTGGCTGGCATTGACACTGGACCCTGAAATGGTAGTATTTCCTACACCACCAATGTATTTTTTCTCTCATGTGTGACCTTTTTCAAGTTATGATAAGTTAGTCTACGTTTTTTGTTTAAGCCCTGTATGGCCTCATCACAACTGGGACGAGTTTCATTCTCATTAAATAGCATGCTACGCGTATGTAGATTCAATGTGGTTTGGGTGGCATGGACAATGGACCCTGAACCAATAGTATTTCCCATCAAAGGTTGATAATGGATATGTGGCGTATCTGTTTTCAACGAGATGATGTCAATTGTTCAATTATAGTTTGAATCAATACACCATGAATAGACAGTTCCATATGGCAGGGCCGACTAGACCTAAATATTTACTCTGAATATGATAGATAGCCATTGCAAATAGAATTTTCCACCCTCTACATTTCCTTTTTCATATGGCAGTGCCATGTTTACAAGGTATTCTTGCCAACTTCCAATTGTCAGCATATTTTCTAGGAGATATGGCGAAAGGTGTTGGTGCAAGCAGCTAAAAGCCTATTGGTTTCCACATATAATTGCATTGCAAAAGCATTGTATAGTGTAAAGCCACAACGAATACACATCAAACTCTGTTGCTACCAAATAGAAAATTGCATTGAACAAACTATCTCCACAACTAGATGCAATAATTGTCGCTATCTGCAAGCCATGGCAGTGTATACGATGCATAATTCATTTCCATTGCGATTCAAGGTCTTTGCAAATGAGGGAAAAGTAAATATGATGTCCTACAAGATTTCATATGGATAATTTTATATACAGTAGTGGTTCATAATGACCACTGACATGATTGACATCATGGAACAAGAAGTAATATGGATCGCTAGATGCAGTTTTGTTGAATAGTAGATATCTTGTTTTTCTTATCAATGACCATATTCCAATTGATATATTGAGCCACTTGGACAACCACCGTATAAAAAATGTATCTCCCCAAAGTCCCCTCTCATGTGCAGGCATAATTGCAGATGCAGACAACCGCATATTTGAAAAATACGTAGTGACATCATGTATTCCATGCAATTGCCAAAGAAAATCAGATGTCAATTCATATTGATATGACTCCAATGCCTTAGCATTGCCATTTTTTAAACAACCCAAGAAATAATCTATTAATCCATTGCACAGGTCGGTCGAGGAATAATGGAATTGCAATAGAACCTGAAATGCATCGAAAAGGCAATCTCCTACAGTATACGAGAATGCATCCAATCTAAAAATCCCATTGTTATGCAATACCTAGTCGATGTTGTCATGTATAATGGAGTTTGTATCTATTTCATAGGATTCAACATCTATTACTTGTTTCATCTCTTAAACTGTGATTTTCAAGATGTTTCTTAGCTATATTCAGTTTATATGCAAACAAAGAAAAAAAAAACGAGAAACAAAAAAAAGACAAATAGAAAACTATAAGTGTGGAACTACATACCAATTCCGCTATGTATCCTTCAACCTTCTTCTCGTCAAATTCAACCCCCCTAGTCACTACATCATATGACAAGAAAACAAACGTACAGTGAACAATGGACCAAACAGAAGAGACAACACAAATAAATAACACTATAAATTTGTTGAGCACAAAGACCGAGTATTCAAGGTATATCATTTTTTAATCTATTCTTGGAGTGCATCCTACAAGATTTTCAGTGGCAGAAGATGCTTTGCAAGACACAAAGGAAACAAGTGGATGGATTTTTTGATTCAGAGAATAAAAGCGTGCCCTGGCACAAGACCCTGGTAGATGCTTGCAATGAACCAAACATAAGAGACAACACAAATAAATAACACTATAAATTTGTTGAGCACAAAGATTGAGTATTCAAGGTATATCATTTTTGAACCTATTCCTGATGTGTTAAGTACCGGAATAGATATGAAAATATAATCACCAAAAATACTAAATACACAATAGATCCACAAAGCAAGATAGAAGAAACCACACTTTATTATAAGAAAACCCTTGAGGTAGGGCAACACCGTACAATGGATCCTATTATGGAAGGGATCCTCTCCTGTTCACTTGCCTCTTCGAGGGGGAATCCCCCTATTGAGCTACAACTCCAAATACAATAATTCTCTTCATGTCTCATTACATTGCTTGAACCCCTTTATATAGTGCTACCATCACCTAAGAACATTCTAGAGGAGGAATCTTCTA
>JZKD02S0176144.1:0-12467 GCA_000966675.3 Picea glauca
TGGTTTCTAGGGTCAAATCCCCCTCCGAATACTCCCTTTCTACACCTGCCTCTTAGATGAACAACAATTGATTTGATTGACAGAGTGTGGGAAGGGAGGGGAGGGATGGTGCTCTACCCCTACCAACTTCTTAAAGGAGAAACCCATCACTCCTTTAACTCATAGGCATGGGAAGGAGGACTGGTCGATGGTATGGGGGTGCCCCCCCCCCCATATATATATATATATATATATATATATATATATATATCTTTTTATTTAAATGTATTTTTAAATTGAATTTTTATTTATTTTAATTTTAATTTAGTTTATTTTATTAATGTTTTAGACTATGCTACATGAGTGTCCAGAACATGGGAACATGGATATGAGTGTCCGGAACGGCTAATTTTTTTTCCCAAATTTACAAAAACGTCAAGTTGGGAGCAGTAATATTATATATTAAAAAAATATAATCTTTTTTTAGATTACAATGTATCCATATAATGATACATTTTAAATATTATTTCAATCAAATTGGAGGCTAGTCTATGATAACTTTGTGTCTACTGGAACAACTATAATATCGAAATTACTAATTTAATTTTTGCTAATATTCAACTAGAAAATGAGAAACTAAATACATATATATAATTTTAAAATTAAACTTTACATATATAAACTTCCAACATCTTTGTAAATTTGAATCATTGCTCTGGTTTTAATTGGAAAAAGATAAATAGTACTACTCTCGTAATATGAAAATACAATAAAAATCAATGATACGGTTGTTGACAACAACAATTGACTGGAGAAAATGCTTGTCATGGACAAGGCATTGATTTATTCAACTTTTGTGTTTAGTTCAAGCTTGAAGAAAAACATACATGTATTAAAATTTATTCATATCTACAACTATAGAGTGAGTATTATTAAGTTTTTTTATTTAAATAATTTTTGAAATAAATAGTTTAGTCTTTGTTTCTTAGTGATATTTTGAATAAATAAAATAAAAATATTTGTAATAAATTAGGTGTTTGTAATAATGGAACAAAAATATTATATTTTAATTTAATAGTACTGAAAATATATACTTATTAATACCAAAAGTAGAATTTTAACTTAAATCTCTCTAACCAAAAACTCATTCCCAAGCTCCTATTTGCTTGACGTTGAGTCCCCCCAAAAGCTCTGAAGTTCCCAAAACCATTCCCAACCAATTAGGGATGTTTCGTACCTATTCCCAAGCTCCCAAAAATGCCAGAACAACAGGAACAATTTTCGGAGATGCTGGAAGTGGTTCCCATGCAACTATAGTTTTAGATGTATTTTTTTAAATAAAATTTTAGGGATTTAAAAAAAAAAAACATAGTTTTACTGTGCCATTTAAAAAAAAATAATCTTTTTCCCTAGTTGCAAAAGGTAACCTCGACAAAAAAAGGATACTATAGGTAGTGCCATTTTTTGATTCAAGGGTTGCTTTTAATTTTTTTCTGGCAACATTACAAGGCTTTTAAGGTCACGATTGAAAAATGTGGTAATTTTAACCTTGAAAAAAATGGGTGCCATTGGTACCACCACCTTTTAGAAATGGGGTAAAAACAACCACTAAATGCAACCTCTAAAAAACGAACAATGGACTGTTATTGTCATGTTGGTAACCGCGATACACTCATTACCAAGAATGGTTCTAAGAAATACAAGAAAATCAACATAGACATTACTAAAGAAGATGGAATAATCAACGATATCCATGCAATAGGGCATCGAGAGTGGCAAAGTATGGGAAGGGAGGGGAGGGATGGTGCTCTGCCCCTTCCTACCACTTAAAGGAGAGACCTGTTGCTCCTTTAAGAGGTGGGTGGTGAGGAGGAAGAGGTGGGTGGGAGGAGATTCTGAGGGAGAGGGGAGTGCGTCGCCCCCCAACCAAAAGTTGTTTTTTTCATTTTTTTTGTTTTAACCCTTTGTTTTTTTTTTTTTTAAACTTGATTTTATTTATTATTTCGTTTTTTGTGTATTTTTAATACTTTTTTTTTGTAAGATTATTTTTTGGTTTTATTTTATAAAAAAATTTAGACTGTATCTTAAAAAAATCATTTTAAACACATTTTTTCCCCATAGTTGCAAAAGGTAACATTGAAAAAAGGTTGCTAATGGTAGCATCATTTTTTGATTTGGGGGTTTCTTTTAATCTTGTTATTGGGAACATTACGAGGTTTATTAAGGCCATGGTTTCAAAACGTGGTAATTTTAATCCCATAAAAAAATTAGTACTACCGGTAGCGTCACTTTTCAAAATGGGATTAAAAATAACGACTAAATGCAAGCTCTAAAAAACAAGAACGTTGGAGGGTTCTCATCAAGTTGGTAACCGCATTACACTCATTATCGAGAATGTTTCCAAGAAAGACAAGAAGATCAACATTGGCATTACTAAGGAAGATGGAATAATCAACAATATTCATGGAATCATGCATCACAAAATCTTTATTCGATAACATATTATCAAAGCCCAACAAATACACCAAATTGGAGAAGTCACAACAACACCACATGGAATAATGGAAATCAAATTATGAAACAATCAACTATCAAGGATTAAGACATAAAATAATTGAATTTGGATGGATGGATCATCATTGGTCAACAAGAGAACATGAGTACAAGGGAATCATATTATTTGGATTCATCACATATAAAACCCTTAATTACAAATCTTTGAGGACAAAGTTTTTAAAGGAGGGTACTATGATATGACCTCAAGGGGGGCATATATGGGGTTGAATGTATACGTAATTGGGTAATTGTATATGTAATAAGAGACATCCTAATAAAAGGCCCACTGTGCAATGAGCTAATATATATAATATATGTCATGTAATTATTATTGGGAAGGACATGTAATTAGAATATTTGAATGTATTGGGGTATTTGGAAGAGAATGTCCAATATAAAAAAATATTATGTAACTCATCTCTCTTATCTATTTTGGAGTTGTGCTCCACACTCATATCTTGTGTACATTGTGCATACTTGGTTTATTATGCTATTTCAAGTATTTGGTACATAACATGCATTGTGTTGAAACTTTGGTTTGAGCATCATGCATGGGAGAGATGGTAACGGAAATCCATGTGATGGTTCTCTTTTACATGTTGGAGGATGTTTACATCTTAAAAGGTGTGTTTTTTTGTTGATTTCACATATTTGGAGGGAATATGTTATAACATATTATCTCTCTTATCTATTTTGGAGTTGTGCTCCACACTCACATCTTGTGTACATTCTGCATACTTGGTTTATTATGCTATTTTAATTATTTGGTGCATAACATGCATTGTGTTGAAACTTTGGTTTGAGTATCATGCATGGGAGAGATGGTAATGGAAATCCATGTGATGGTTCTCTTTTACATGTTGGAGGATGTTTACATATTAAAAGGTNTATATAGTAGGGATGACATCATAGGGGTATTACTAGAGTATGGGACACCACAGGCAACAGTGTGGGTTGATAGGGAGGCCGAGTTTAGTGATCATGGACAAGACAACATAGATATCAGTACACTTCAATCGAAGGTTTACAGTTTAATAGGCATCAAGATACTTGGTATGGCACCCTTAGAGTTATCAGATGTAGGGTTTAGTGCTCTTCTAGAGCACATGGGAGTTTCAGGGACTTGCATGATTGGTTTCTTCCATTGTTAGGGGAATTTGAGAGCAGATCAAGATGAGGATGTTATGTGGCAGGATGGATCTCCTTGGTTGAGGATCAAGTATATCAGTTGATAATCTTCTCAGTTAGCAGGGGATCTAGATTGTATTAGAGGTATTAGTTAGGAGACTGGCTTAGGTGAGAGACTTCTTGATGGACGAATACTGTATTTACTTGTTCCATTGGTTGGGGGTTTTTAGGAGACTCATGGTGTTGATGTCTTACAGGACTATACTTTACAGGGCACTGCAGTTCACATCTTGATTTGGGATCTAGGGATTGGAGTGCTTGGTAGTCCAAAGTTTGATGGAGTTGAGATCCAAGTGGAGCGGTTTCTTGAGGAGTTGACTGAAGATCTACTACACATGATCATTCTACTCATCAGGAGCATTCAGGTGGCATGCGTGGTGAGCCCTTGGAGGGACCATGTTTTGAGGAGAAAGTACTATATGTCACACAAGTGGATATGGGACCCTGGGATCATACATAGATTGATTCAATTATTGCTTGAGGACAAGCAATATATAAGCAGGGAGGACAGTAATGTCCCCATTTTTGGATTTACTTATGTTACAAATTGGGATGCATGCCAGAGTAGCCAGTTGAGGGTGATAGTGAGATCAGGAGGTATTGATGAGTTTTATTGGGCCCGACTCACATTATTCATCATATTTCATCATCAGGATCCAATCCGCACAACTTGTCTTTGGTTTCGTTGCATTCCGACGATTTCCATAATTTTGAGTTATTATTGAGCATATTTTAATTAAATTCACTAAGGATGTCATTTTGGGCATAATATGTGAAGAAACACCTTAGTGTAATAGCTCATCGAAATTGGGAGGAAAATCTCTACATGATAAGATGATGAAAAGTGACTTTCAGTGGTTGGAGAAGCCACAAGGGTAAATTAATCACTTTTTAGAGGAAAAAAATTTAATTAATTAATAATGTGATTTTATGGAGAAATATTAAAAGTAAATTAAAAATCACTTGGATAGAAAAGGTGAACGGGGTATAAAAGAGGGACAGAGGCTTCTATTCTCTCATTATGTTGAATGATATTTTAATGCCTATCTTCTTAGCTAGGGAGCCCATGGTACTTGGGGGTTTTGAGGGTTTTGACTAAATAAACCCTAGAGATCAACAAGAGACTGAAAGATTCTCTTGTTCTTGATCCAAGCTTGGCCAAGGAGGTGAAAGATTCCTCCCTCGCCATTCTTCATCAGTTTCTATTAGTCCAGATACAATCCAGGGGTCATTTGTGCAAGCAAGGCAGAGAGTGAAGAGTTTCCAGCAGGTTGGGTGCACCAGTTGAGGAAAGGAGATTTAATTTTCCTTTGGGAGTCTAGATCTACAGTAAAACTCATTCCAGGAGTGGTTGTTACCACCATAGCGCCTTTTTGCATCAGTGTATGAGGGTATTCTTCTACATATCATTTCTATTATCTAGTGGGGCGTATTTCTCTTCAGGAGGGTGCATGCTCATAGTGGATCTAGTGATTTGGAGTGTGAGATCACTCCCAACAGCTAGGAGATTCATCATAGGAATTCTCTATCATCTGATCTATAGATTCGCAGTTGGTTTCAGTAAGTTTGGAGGCTAAAGAAGAGGAGGCAAAATTCTTAGCTTGCTTCAGCGAGAGAGGGCGCACTTTTCTAGAGAAGACATCACCTATAGCAAGGGAAAGAGTTGGGTCTTGGAGATCTTTGGTATTCAGATTGGGAGGGCCCTTGGTAGATCACATCTTCTTCTTTCTATTGTACTTTGGAGGAATTATCAGCCACACTCATTATTCTCCTATCTATGATCCAGATCTGCTCTACTATCGTATGGAGGTTAGCTATCTTTGATAAATAAAATCAGATCTGAGGTATTTGTGGCTATTTCTTGTATTGCATCTTGATGTGTATCTGTTGTTGTCATATTCCTATCATTTATGTGCTGCAAAACTCTACAAAAACCATCATAATAAACCCTAGCGCAACTCAAGAAAACAAAACAACAAACTGTTTGACAAAATACCACAACCAAAAAACACTCAAACTTCAAATGTTCAAAGAAAAACCACTTCGGAACATTACAATGATCAAGGTGTGTTCTTTGATGTCCTTTACCCATCCAAGTTCGTATGGCTTGGGGTAATTGGAGGTTGGTATTTAGAGCTCTTCGTCCAACTATTGGGACACCAATTTAGGCTGCCATTGTCAAAGACCATGTAGGTTAATATGTTTTTGATTTGATAATTCTATGTAACCAAGGCTTTCTTGTTGTCAAAATAGTTTGTGGCCATTAAAATGAGTCATGAATTAGTAGAGGTTAGATTGGTAACATCAACCTTTTTCTCCAGATTCTCATTGTAGATCAACAAGTAGGGCCTTGGCCTTCTAATTGGCTGCCTTGGTTCTCAATGTCCAGCATCTGTCTTTGGAATAGTTGTAATCTCTATGATAAGTATATTTCTTTGTTGTTTCTAATGGAAGGTGTGGCACTAGCAAATCCCTTATTTTATCCATTGTTAGAGCCTAAGCTTTGATAGCAGAAGACAAGAAAGAAGAAGTGGGTTTCTTCTCAATGGCCTGATTAGCCTTGGGAGGCTTAGCTTTGCTTTTCAAAGCTAAAGCTAGATGGAAGGTATGATCCAGCGAAGAAATGAGAAAAAAATTGATTTCCTTTCTAAATATGGAAAAGAGACTTGAAATGAATTTGATTTGAAGTAACTTCTCGGGGCCACCCTGTACCTTGACCTTAATGGAGAGATTTATAAAGACTTCAATGTGTTGTTGGATGAATTGACCAAGGAGCTGTATTGCAGCCATTGAGCTTGCATTGCATCCTTATACTCTAATGGCTAAAACCTTTGCTAGGTAGTAGCCTTGAAATCATCCCAGCTAGTAATAGATTATTGGTTATTTGATGCTAGTGCCATAGTCTGTGTTTTCTCCTTCATATGTACATCTATGATCGATATCTTTCAAGCAACAACGATATTAGGTTAAGTCTTGAAGGATGATTTGAGATTGCATGACCAAGACTCTAGCTTGAACCCAATAAGAGACCTCGAAAACTTTAGGACTGAGATCTTTGTACCAGTGTTACCAACATCTCGATAATATCTCGATGTTGGCAATATTATCTTCAAAATCAGGGTCTGCAATATTTTTCGATATTTTCATTCTTACAACATTGTTTTTCATTCTTACGACATTTTCCAATATTTTCCCCGATGTTGCCGATATTTTCATTTTCAGACCCTCGACGATATTTTGCCGATGCCGATGTTTGCAACACTGCTTTGTACCCAACTGGAGGGCATTGCTGGGCAATGGTTACAACTGTCGGTATAATATTATGGCATTTGAGGTGATGGTCGTTGTTATAGGACCTGGAGTAGATTTTGTTGTGTATCGAGCATCCACTAAAATAAGGACATCAAGTCCTGCATCATTATGGCTTGTAATTCATTGTCTTCTTGTTTCTATTCAACAAATTCCTTTGCAAGGAGCTGAATAAGGTTGCAGTCCTAGGAAGGGTTTGAGTATTTGGAAATTGGAAAGAAGCATGACATGGTGTAATTGGGATAAGACAAAGTTTATGCTAAAAAGGTACCCAGAGAAGCATAATTCCACTACTTTTGGCATTTTCTTTTAAATAATGCAAGTGCTAGAAATTCTGTTAGGTTCTGCAGAATTCAAGGTGAATCATCTTAGAGATTCTGCTGGTTTTGGCGATTCCATTGGTTTTTTGCAAGAATCAACAGAATTGTATGAAGGGCAGAATTTCTACTTGAAATTGACCAAATTGTGTTGAATTTTAGTAGATATTTTGCTGGTTGTTGGAGATAGTGTATGCTGCAGAATTCTTCTTAGAAAAGTCTGCACAAAATAAGAGAAATCAAATTATTCTATGGGGAAAGACATGCAAATTACCTATAAATGAATTTGGAAGTAGCCCACACATGTTTCACTCATGTTTTAGTGCAGATTATGCTGAAAGACCAAGGCAGAATCCTGTGTGGAAGAAGCTCAACACACTCAGAATTGTTGAACACAAAAGAACCCTAATCATAAATACCTTATTGATATGTGCACAGTTGTACAAAATGCATATTCTCACACACAAGAAAGGGAAAATGTGAGTAGAGAGAAGATTTCCACCACTGTACATGGTATACACTCTAGATCATTGGCGGAGAAGACCAAATTGGAGAATGGTCATGTCTGACCAAGTCTGCTATGACATGTACACATANTATATAGTAGGGATGACATCATAGGGGTATTACTAGAGTATGGGACACCACAGGCAACAGTGTGGGTTGATAGGGAGGCCGAGTTTAGTGATCATGGACAAGACAACATAGATATCAGTACACTTCAATCGAAGGTTTACAGTTTAATAGGCATCAAGATACTTGGTATGGCACCCTTAGAGTTATCAGATGTAGGGTTTAGTGCTCTTCTAGAGCACATGGGAGTTTCAGGGACTTGCATGATTGGTTTCTTCCATTGTTAGGGGAATTTGAGAGCAGATCAAGATGAGGATGTTATGTGGCAGGATGGATCTCCTTGGTTGAGGATCAAGTATATCAGTTGATAATCTTCTCAGTTAGCAGGGGATCTAGATTGTATTAGAGGTATTAGTTAGGAGACTGGCTTAGGTGAGAGACTTCTTGATGGACGAATACTGTATTTACTTGTTCCATTGGTTGGGGGTTTTTAGGAGACTCATGGTGTTGATGTCTTACAGGACTATACTTTACAGGGCACTGCAGTTCACATCTTGATTTGGGATCTAGGGATTGGAGTGCTTGGTAGTCCAAAGTTTGATGGAGTTGAGATCCAAGTGGAGCGGTTTCTTGAGGAGTTGACTGAAGATCTACTACACATGATCATTCTACTCATCAGGAGCATTCAGGTGGCATGCGTGGTGAGCCCTTGGAGGGACCATGTTTTGAGGAGAAAGTACTATATGTCACACAAGTGGATATGGGACCCTGGGATCATACATAGATTGATTCAATTATTGCTTGAGGACAAGCAATATATAAGCAGGGAGGACAGTAATGTCCCCATTTTTGGATTTACTTATGTTACAAATTGGGATGCATGTCAGAGTAGCCAGTTGAGGGTGATAGTGAGATCAAGAAGTATTGATGAGTTTTATTGGGCCCGACTCACATTATTCATCATATTTCATCATCAGGATCCAATCCGCACAACTTGTCTTTGGTTTCGTTGCATTCCGACGATTTGCATAATTTTGAGTTATTATTGAGCATAGTTTAATTAAATTCACTAAGGACGTCATTTTGGGCATAATATGTGAAGAAACACCTTAGTGTAATAGCTCATCGAAATTGGGAGGAAAATCTCTACATGATAAGATGATGAAAAGTGACTTTCAATGGTTGGAGAAGCCACAAGGGTAAATTAATCACTTTTTAGAGGAAAAAAAGTTAATTAATTAATAAAGTGATTTTATGGCGAAATATTAAAAGTAAATTAAAAATCACTTGGATAGAAAAGGTGAATGGGGTATAAAAGAGGGACAGGGGCTTCTATTCTCTCATTATGTTGAATGATATTTTGATGCCTAGCTTCTTAGCTAGGGAGCCCATGGTACTTGGGGGTTTTGAGGGTTTTGACTGAATAAACCCTAGAGATCAACAAGAGACTGAAAGATTCTCCTGTTCTTGATCCAAGCTTGGCCAAGGAGTGAAAGATTCCTCCCTCGCCATTCTTCATCAGTTTCTATTAGTCCAGATACAATCCAGGGGTCATTTGTGCAAGCAAGGCAGAGAGTGAAGAGTTTCCAGCAAGTTGGGTGCACCAGTGGAGGAAAGGAGATTTAATTTTCCTTTGGGAGTCTAGATCTACAGTAAAACTCATTCCAGGAGTGGTTGTAAACACCATAGCGCCTTTTTGCATCAGTGTATGAGGGTATTCTTCTACATATTATTTCTATTATCTAGTGGGGCGTATTTCTCTTCAGGAGGGTGCATGCTCATAGTGGATCTAGTGATTTGGAGTGTGAGATCACTCCCAACAGCTAGGAGATTCATCATAGGAATTCTCTATCATCTGATCTATAGATTCGCAGTTGGTTTCAGTAAGTTTGGAGGCTAAAGAAGAGGAGGCAAAATTCTTAGCTTGCTTCAGCGAGAGAGGGCGCACTTTTCTAGAGAAGACATCACCTATAGCAAGGGAAAGAGTTGGGTCTTGGAGATCTTTGGTATTCAGATTGGGAGGGCCCTTGGTAGATCACATCTTCTTCTTTCTATTGTACTTTGGAGGAATTATCAGCCACACTCATTATTCTCCTATCTATGATCCAGATCTGCTCTACTATCGTATGGAGGTTAGCTATCTTTGATAAATAAAATCAGATCTGAGGTATTTGTGGCTATTTCTTGTATTGCATCTTGATGTGTATCTGTTGTTGTCATATTCCTATCATTTATGTGCTGCAAAACTCTACAAAAACCATCATAATAAACCCTAGCGCAACTCAAGAAAACAAAACAACAAACTGTTTGACAAAATACCACAACCAAAAAACACTCAAACTTCAAATGTTCAAAGAAAAACCACTTCGGAACATTACAATGATCAAGGTGTGTTCTTTGATGTCCTTTACCCATCCAAGTTCGTATGGCTTGGGGTAATTGGAGGTTGGTATTTAGAGCTCTTCGTCCAACTATTGGGACACCAATTTAGGCTGCCATTGTCAAAGACCATGTAGGTTAATATGTTTTTGATTTGATAATTCTATGTAACCAAGGCTTTCTTGTTGTCAAAATAGTTTGTGGCCATTAAAATGAGTCATGAATTAGTAGAGGTTAGATTGGTAACATCAACCTTTTTCTCCAGATTCTCATTGTAGATCAACAAGTAGGGCCTTGGCCTTCTAATTGGCTGCCTTGGTTCTCAATGTCCAGCATCTGTCTTTGGAATAGTTGTAATCTCTATGATAAGTATATTTCTTTGTTGTTTCTAATGGAAGGTGTGGCACTAGCAAATCCCTTATTTTATCCATTGTTAGAGCCTAAGCTTTGATAGCAGAAGACAAGAAAGAAGAAGTGGGTTTCTTCTCAATGGCCTGATTAGCCTTGGGAGGCTTAGCTTTGCTTTTCAAAGCTAAAGCTAGATGGAAGGTATGATCCAGCGAAGAAATGAGAAAAAAATTGATTTCCTTTCTAAATATGGAAAAGAGACTTGAAATGAATTTGATTTGAAGTAACTTCTCGGGGCCACCCTGTACCTTGACCTTAATGGAGAGATTTATAAAGACTTCAATGTGTTGTTGGATGAATTGACCAAGGAGCTGTATTGCAGCCATTGAGCTTGCATTGCATCCTTATACTCTAATGGCTAAAACCTTTGCTAGGTAGTAGCCTTGAAATCATCCCAGCTAGTAATAGATTATTGGTTATTTGATGCTAGTGCCATAGTCTGTGTTTTCTCCTTCATATGTACATCTATGATCGATATCTTTCAAGCAACAACGATATTAGGTTAAGTCTTGAAGGATGATTTGAGATTGCATGACCAAGACTCTAGCTTGAACCCAATAAGAGACCTCGAAAACTTTAGGACTGAGATCTTTGTACCAGTGTTACCAACATCTCGATAATATCTCGATGTTGGCAATATTATCTTCAAAATCAGGGTCTGCAATATTTTTCGATATTTTCATTCTTACAACATTGTTTTTCATTCTTACGACATTTTCCAATATTTTCCCCGATGTTGCCGATATTTTCATTTTCAGACCCTCGACGATATTTTGCCGATGCCGATGTTTGCAACACTGCTTTGTACCCAACTGGAGGGCATTGCTGGGCAATGGTTACAACTGTCGGTATAATATTATGGCATTTGAGGTGATGGTCGTTGTTATAGGACCTGGAGTAGATTTTGTTGTGTATCGAGCATCCACTAAAATAAGGACATCAAGTCCTGCATCATTATGGCTTGTAATTCATTGTCTTCTTGTTTCTATTCAACAAATTCCTTTGCAAGGAGCTGAATAAGGTTGCAGTCCTAGGAAGGGTTTGAGTATTTGGAAATTGGAAAGAAGCATGACATGGTGTAATTGGGATAAGACAAAGTTTATGCTAAAAAGGTACCCAGAGAAGCATAATTCCACTACTTTTGGCATTTTCTTTTAAATAATGCAAGTGCTAGAAATTCTGTTAGGTTCTGCAGAATTCAAGGTGAATCATCTTAGAGATTCTGCTGGTTTTGGCGATTCCATTGGTTTTTTGCAAGAATCAACAGAATTGTATGAAGGGCAGAATTTCTACTTGAAATTGACCAAATTGTGTTGAATTTTAGTAGATATTTTGCTGGTTGTTGGAGATAGTGTATGCTGCAGAATTCTTCTTAGAAAAGTCTGCACAAAATAAGAGAAATCAAATTATTCTATGGGGAAAGACATGCAAATTACCTATAAATGAATTTGGAAGTAGCCCACACATGTTTCACTCATGTTTTAGTGCAGATTATGCTGAAAGACCAAGGCAGAATCCTGTGTGGAAGAAGCTCAACACACTCAGAATTGTTGAACACAAAAGAACCCTAATCATAAATACCTTATTGATATGTGCACAGTTGTACAAAATGCATATTCTCACACACAAGAAAGGGAAAATGTGAGTAGAGAGAAGATTTCCACCACTGTACATGGTATACACTCTAGATCATTGGCGGAGAAGACCAAATTGGAGAATGGTCATGTCTGACCAAGTCTGCTATGACATGTACACATA
>JZKD02S0176188.1:0-22968 GCA_000966675.3 Picea glauca
CTCTCTTAAGAGAGTGCCCTTGGTTTCTAATAAAATATATGATTCTATTCTAGAACATTATCATCTTGTGCGAGATAGTTCACGCTCCGAAATATGGTCGATTCTTTATCTTTGTGTAATCAATTTAAAGGAAGGACATAAGGATTAAAACTTTGTTGTTGGGTAATAGTAATGAACATGATGCAATGAATAGGACTGTAACATTTCCCAATGTCGTATAGTCAACTTAGATGGAAGTTCTATCAATCAAATCCTTGTTTTAGGTATGATATTTATATTTACATAGAATTATGGAATGGGTAGAAATGCATACCCGTGAAGAGTAATTTTGTTTTGTACCCCAATCTAGGTCAACTTTGAACTTTATTTCGAACGATTGCTTTCTTTAATTATATAGCGACGTCATTTCGACTACTACCAAAGTAGGTCTATGCATATGAGATTTTATAGTTCCAGAATGTATATTCTTCACTTCATTTAGTTTTTCTACTGTATTATTTATTTCAGAACTTTATTAGTGAATGAAGAAACTGTTTGTTTCCTTTGTATAAATGGCATCTGGTGGAAATACACACAATAGGTATTTAAAATCTTCTGAAATCTGTGTATAGTCAACTACACAAACACACATATATATATACGTGTATCCATAATTACTTTTTGTTGTATATAATAAATTCAAATCTAAAATGACATTTATACATTCTGGTCATCATAACTATTTATCGTGGCCTATGGAATTAGCCTATAGAAATGTATGTATGTAAAATTCTCAACTTTCATGTTTTACTTCCAGAAATTTCCTACTTAAAAACAGTAAGAAATATATTGTATTTTAGTTCTTTTCAATAGTCTTAAATCAATAGGACAATTCATTTATAATAAAAAGTATGACCTATAGAGATATGTTTGTACATATATATGTATATTAAATCTCAGATTTACTTTCAATTTTTCCTTTAGCATTTGTGCATTCTACTCTTCATATGAAAACTGAATATGTAGATGTGTATGTATCACATCTCTGGTAGGGATTTCTAGTGCAGTATTCGAAATAATAGTCTATTTAACACAATTGTATCTCCCAATATACTTCCATAAATAAATTTCATACCATTCAAGTTACATAGAAATCTTTGTTTAACGTCTACATTTACATAGTAAGGGCTATCCTACATTCTCATTCCATCTAAATTTAACAAAACAGAACAATTCATCTAGATTTAAATAGATGCATTCTAGTAGTCAATAACTCAATAATACTTAACCAGAGAAGGAGTATATAGAAATATTTGAATAATTTCTAAACAAAAAATGGAACAACCAAGTTCCTCCCAACCTTAGAATAGAACAATAAATTTGCTTGTCTCATTCACCCCCTAGCCTAACCACCAATCCATGAGGGAGAACTCAGAACTCCTCCTCAGCAATAGTCCTTCAGTTTCAATAGCTTCTCCTTTCCTCATACTCAGAAAGTAGTGTTCATAACAACAAGAGATAATTCATTGTCCCCAACATACTAGGCAACGTCCTACCTCCTCCCATATGCTATATATATATATAAAACAAATGTGCCTAGGCCTTTTACCCTTGGGAATTTTCACATCTTTCAAAATCCCTAATTTTCAAGCACTTCCAATGGCCAAATTATTAATTTTCTACTTGTAACATTCAACCCTGAGGTAGTCCCAACATGTTCCCCACTCATGGAGTCATGGTTGATTTTAAACTAGTTGTTCCATTTGTCCATCAACAATAAATATACAAGTATTTATTTCTTACAAGTGTCATATTCAAAGAGTTAGTTGGGTCAAATAAGATCTTTTCCCAACAGTCATAATCATTATTTACAATTAACTAAATTTGAAATTCAAAATTTCCATAGATGGCAATAATTTTCCAATTTCAAATTTACCAAAAACGGAAATAAATTCCTAAGCATTTCCAGGCTTAATTTTCTTTTTTTTTTTGGGGGGGGGGGGAGATGTTACAGTCCTATCCAACCACTCTATTTTTTTAAATGTATCAATGTAGGAGAAATACAATGGAGATGAAGGAAGTTAGTATGCAGGAAGACATGAAAAAAAAAAAAGAGTTCGATTTTTTTTCAATATAGCGTCATAGGAAATACAAGGGACATGAAGATAAGTTATTATGTAGGAATATACACAATATCTACATACAATAAACTACATGAGCACATATACATAAACTAAATGAAATACAAAACAATGGAATATGAAATAACAATACAAGCATGTACCTTTGTATCTCCTCATCTACTGATGTAGTAAAGACTCCTTCGTTTTCTCGAACTATTTTGTTTATTTGAATGTAGAAACACACAAAATACAATGAACATGAATGGAAGGTGGTAAGTAGCGAAGAAAAAGTAATATGTACATACAGTAAATTAGAATCAACAAATAGAATAAAATATAGTTAGAAACATGAACCTTTGTTTTTCTCCATCCATGTTGTAAATATATAAAGTTTTTTCTTACCCAAAATATATTACAAGCCACAAAATGTTAAGAAATTGCATGGCCATAGAAAAATGATTTTCATTTTCTATGGAAAAGTATCCAGTTATGCATCGAGACATGGAAATATAATTTTGTAGTATCTTTGGTGTACATATCATATTTCAAGTACAATACAAGTTCTATCATGGTCACACGAGTTTGTGTAGAGGATAAAGAGGTTGTATTGTGATATGGACACATTTCACCATATATGGTTAATATGTGTCTTGCACATGTTTCATCTTAAGAAGAATGAGGACAGATATTGTAATTTCTCATGTAGTTGTTCAATCATTTCTCATGCCACTATTTTGTATCATGTCAACACTAAAGTATCAACAAAATTTAATAGTAGTTCAGGAGGGCATGAAACAGATGCTAGATCTTGACTTCACTAGACACGGGAAATAACAGAACTACAGGTCCACTCACGGGTGGAGAACCTAAACATTGTAAAGCGCCAAAAAAAAAAAACTAGCTCCAACTGTCAGCGCAGGACCCCAACCCTGCAAAGTCGAAGTAAACAAAATATAACAGCAAGCAACAAACAAACGAACAAGCACAAACAAGACCAACTATATCTCGAGGGCCCCAAAATCATAAACTTGAGTCAAACAACAACAAGCAAAAATCAATGAACCAACAAACATGCAACAACCATCGAATTAGTAAACAACATATACATCCCTAATGATTACCAAACTATAGTTGAAGCACAGAAAGAACCAACTACATATGACGAGCATGCCAGTAGAAATAAGAAAACATTCTTACTTGCAAAATGCAAATAGTGAACAACAAAGAACGAATAGAAAATTAAATTTGGCATCGAAACTTACTACGAAATGAATTGTGGTTGCAACACCTGGACCCCGCAAAGTAGAAAATAAAAAACAGATCCAACTGTGAATACAGGACCCCAACCCTCCAAAGTTGAAGTAAACAAAAGTAAGCAACATGCATGAATAGGTCCAATCACAAGCGCAGGTCCCCAACCTTGCAAAGTTGAACCAAACAACAACAAACAACAACCGACGAACCAACAAACAAGAAGCACCCACCGAACTAGTAAACAATGTATGTAGCTTCAACTATGACCAAATTGCATTCCAAGCATAGAAGAAGTATGAAACATGAAAATCCTATTCAGCTCGTTGCGGGCAACAATATTTCCCAAATTCACTACAACATTGTATGGAAAATTTCGAGGAAAAATGTAGTCTCAGAAGCCTATTTAGGTAAACATTTAAGGTTGTCTAAGGGCCTTGCCGTATGCAAACATTTAAGTTGTGAGGCCTCGGGCTATGTAAACATTTAAGAACATTCCAATACAAATACAAAGGACTAATAATAATAATAATAAAATAAACATATTAATATGTGATCACTATAGTCCATCTAAGCATTAGCAGGACTAATAATAAAGAAACAAAAAAAGACAGCCTACATGCTCACAACTTTAGGTATGTATACATTTAAGGAAAAATGTAATAAAAATTAGAAAGGAGCATTTCGATATGTAAACATTTTAGATGAAGACTAAATTGTTGAGTTATGGTTTCCATAAAATTAAGGGTATTCACGTCCTACAGGAATCGCAGCACGCGTCTAGTGAGAATTTCCACTTCTCACTTTAGTCCATTTTCCAAATCACTTTAGTCCATTTAGTCCATTTTCCAAATCACTTTTATAATTCAATACTGATAAAATAAAAGTAGAGTTTGTCAGCTCTTTAAATGACTTGTATAATTCAATAGTACAGTAAAGGAGGTAGAGTTTCTTATTTTGTTAAGATCATTTCATTAAAGGAGTAAGAGAAAAATTGAACAAACTCAAACACTTTTATTTTGATTTTTTTCTTCAATATAAATTTTGTTTAATATAGCTGTTTAATTGAAACTTTGACCATAAAACCTAGCTATTAACAATTTTAACCTATTTTAAAAACAAGGTCTAATTCTTTATAAAAATAAATATGAACCAGTATAATTCATACAATGGTAACTATATAATATTTTTATATAGTAAATTAAAAAGATCCTCTTTTGAGTAAAATTGCCAACAATCTATTAACAAATCATTGGATTTTAGAAAAATAAATCCAAAACGATAGAACTTTGTGTCTTTAAGTTTAAAAATAATATTCTAAAAATTCAATTTTTTATTTTTTAGTCACTCAAATCATAATTAATAACTATACATAATTGAACAAACCTTTAAAATAATATTTTATACTATACATGTAAAAGTTTATATCTCATCAATATCATAATATATTATATATATTATACATATAGACATTTATATCTCATCAATGTTGAATATGCTAATATTTTCAAGATTTGGTAGATATGAGAAGAATTAGTGAAGCCTATTTTGTAGTAGTTTGTTCAACCAAATCTATCAATTTGGTATGAATGCAGAAGTTTAGAAAATAGTTATGTAACTAATCTAAATATGTTCATTATTTATGTAAGCTTATAGAGACACACAAAAGAGTTAGATGAGTGTGAGGGTGTTGTAATCTCATTGATCTGAATAATAAGACAACCGATACCTCTGCTTGGTGGATGTAGCCCAACTTTTGGGTGAACCACATAAAATATCTATCTTTTAATTTTCTGCTTGAATGATGATATTTGTGTTTCTGCATTTGCAAATTTCAACAAGTGGTATCAGAGTTGGTTGGAAGAAAGGACATCGAGAGTGTCAAAATTCAGAGGATCAACAACAGTAATGTGAGGTGCAGCAATTCTCACATCATCGCGAGACTCTCCTCTTGAAGGTTTTGATGACCATTAGTTCACATTTTCCAAATCACCGCAGTCCAGCCATAATAGGAGGTATAGATCGACAATAGAAAGTATTGAGTTTGATGTTATTGTTGGAACTTTACTGTCTAGGAAACAAGGAATAAATCCAATTTAGGAACCTCTATATCTGAGGCAATGGTGATCAAAGGCAGACCTAAAGAAAGAGGACATGGTCCAAGGGATTTCCCTCAGTCAAATTCGAAGGGAAAAAAGAGCAAGCTTAAGTGCAACTTTGTGAAAAATCTCGACACTTGAAGAAGGACTATTGGAAGTGACAACGAGCCTCCAAATAAGACTCTCCGAAAGAGACAAAGAAGAAAACTCAACTGAAAGGAATGATGAAGTTATATCAATTAGTATTGGTTCACGTCATGATCAATAGTGGTTATTAGATTTTGGTGTTTCAAATTACATGTGTATTTAGAGACACTAGTTTATTACTTACCAGTATATAGATGATGGAACAATTTCCATGGGAAATGATATTTCATTTAAAGTTGTGGGAATTGGTAGCATTCGAATTAAGATGTTTGATGGAAGTGTTAAAATAGTAATTGATGTTATACATGTACCTGAGCTTAGGAAGAACCTAATTTCTTTGGGATTCTTAGACACTAGAGGATATAAGAGTATTGTTCAAGGTGGAGTTATGAAAGTCTACAAAGGAATTCTACTAGTTATGAAAGAAACTAAGGTTGGTAACATGTTTGTGTTCAAAGGAAGAACTGAGTAAGATCATGCGACAACGGTATCCAAGAATGATAATGATTCTGTTCAACTTTGGAATCAACAGTTGGGCCATATGAGCGAACAAGGATTGAAGGTATTATCTAATCGTAAATTTCTTCCTAGTCTAAAGTCTTTAAAGTTAGATTTCGGCAAGCACTGTATTTATGGAAAATAGAATAGGCAGAGATTTAAAACCGGAAGACACACCAATGGAGGAATCATTGATTATATCCATTCTAATGTTTGGGGACCATCTCGTACTATTTCATATGGAGGATCATCATATTTTGTAACTTTTATAGATGATTTCTCTAGGAAGGTATGTATTTATAGTTTTCAAGCAGTTTAGAGCTTTAGTGGAAAATAGCACTGGTAGATCCATTAAAGGTTTAATAACTGATAATGGTGGTGAATTTATGTCAATGGAGTTTGAGAATTATTGCAAGTAATTTGGGATCGATAGGCATAAAACCACTTCCTATACTCCTCAGCAAAACGAAGTTGTTCAACCCATGAACAAGACTCTTCTAGAGAGAGCAAAGAATATGTTGAGTAACGCCAACTTGGAGTAGGAACTGTGGGGAGAAGATGTATCTATAGCTTGTTATCTGGTGAATCGATCACCATAAACAAAAATAGAATGCAAAATTCTTGAAGAGGTATGGACAGGTCACCCTTGTAATTATTCTAATCTTAAATATTTTGGTTGTGATGCCTATGTCCTAATTCTAAACATCAATGTTCGAAATTAGATCCAAAATAAAAAAAGATTATCTTTGTTGGATATGGTGATGATATTAAGGGGTACAGGTTGTGGGATCCTACTTCCCACAAGATCACCATTAACAAAGATGTAATATTTGATGAATCATCTCTCATCAAATCAAATGTAGATGTTCAAATGAAGCAGGAAGAAGCATCAAAGTATCAACAAATTCAGTTTGAAACTAATGAAGGTGAGCATGAACAAGTTTCAGAAGATGTTCATGAAGAGTCTCCTGCTGCATAGGAAAAAATGGATAATGATGCATTCAATAGATTTTGGATGAACCACAAACTTCCCTAAGGAGGTCTACATGGGTCAGAAATCCTCCAAGAAGGTATGATGATTTTGTTTCATTAGTTTCTTTAAGTAATAATGATGATGAACCTTTGTGCTATCATGAAGCTATGAAGGGGTCTAACAGTGATAAATGGAAAGAAGAGATGAATGATGAAATGAAGGAATTAGAGAGGAATGCCACACGGGACCTAGTAGAACTTCCAAGAGACAAAAAAATTGTAGGTTGCAAGTGGGTCTACAAGTTGAAGAAGGTTGTTGATTATAAGGTGAAAAGGTACAAAGCAAGGTTGGTTGCAAAAAGATATTCTTAGAAAGAATGTATTGACTTTCATGAGATTTTTTCATGAGTTTTCAATTCGAATTGTGTTAGAATTAGTTGCATTACTTGATTTGGAGTTGGAGCAATTAGATGTTTAGACTGTTTTCTTACATGGAGATTTGGATGAGGAAATTTACATGGAACAACGAGAAGGGTTCGTTCAGAATTGCAGCAAGAAGTTTTTTTGCAGGCTCAAGAAATCATTTTATGGTCTAAGGCAGTCGCCCAAGACAATGGTACAAGAAATTTGACTCTTTCATGGTGAGCGAGAATTATACAAGGAGTGAGTATGATCATTGTGTCTACTTTAAGAAATTGAATAATTGCATATTCATTATCTTATTATTATATGTTGATGATATGCTTTTAGCAAGAAAATGAATAATTGAGATCAACAGGTTAAAGGCTCAGAGTTTTATATGAAAGATCTAGGAGCAACAAGGAAGATTTTGGGCATGGAGATATTCAGAGACAGAGGAATGGTAAGCTTTGGTTGTCGCAACATAAGTATGTTGAGAATATACTTTTGAGATTTGGTATGAACAATGTGAAACCAGTTTCAGTCCCTTTGGCTTCCCATTTTAATATTTCCTTAAGTTTATGTCCTAGTACAAAAGTAGAAAATGAATATATGTCTCGTATACCATATGCTAATGCAGTACGAAGTCTAATGTATGCGATGGTTAGTACAAGGCTAGGCATTTCACATGCACTTAGTGGAGTTGGGGTTGTGAGTAGGTTTATGGAAAATCCAGGTAAAGAGCGTTAAGCAGTAGTGAAATGGCTTCTTCATATCTGAAGGGCACACGTGATTCATGTATCACCTATAACAGTTGTCATGAGTTAGACTCTCGATATGTTGATTATGATTTGGCAGGTGATTTGGACAAGAGAAGGTCGACTTCAGGGTATGTATTTAATCTTGSAGGTGGAGMTATTAGTTGGATGTCAAAGYTACAAAACGTTGTTGCTTTATCCATTACAKAAGCATAATATGTAGYTSCTTCACATGCTTGCAAAGATGCAGTTTGGTTGAAAGGATTGTTTGGTGATTTTGGAAGGATGCAAGACAAAGTAAAGTTACTTTGTGATAGTTAGAGTTCTATTCACTTGGCTAAGAATCCAGCCAACCACTATAAAAAAAACATATAACTGCATAAAAAAGAGGATACATGTTCAGAAAACCAGTACTGTTAGAGAAGCTACTATGATTCTTGGTTTCTCTTGGCTTGCAAAAAAGGTGATGAACAAAAGCAGGAGCAAGGTATCAGGTTAACTGTTGTCAAGGTGGAGAATGTTGAATATGCCAACGAATTTCCCAGATTTGGTAGATATGAGCAGATTTAGTGGAGCCTATTTTGTAGTAGTATGTTCAACCAAATCTACCAATTTGGTATGAATGCACAAGTTTAAAAAATAGCTATGTAACTAATCTAAATCTGTTCATTATTTATGTAACTAATAAGACATACCTCTGCTTGATGAACAGACTTAGCCCAACTTTTGAGTGAACCACTTAAAATCTCTATGTTTTAATTCTGTGCTTGAATTATGATATTTGCATTTCCCCATTTACAAATTTCAACGATCAATACCAATTTTACAAAAAAACCATTACCATTGAACAATTTGAACATAACAATGGCCACCTCTCTCTCCCAAGGAAATCACATCCTCACAAATTGAACATAACAATCGGCACCTCTTGTGGCTACGATCTCATGAGTAATCTAGTATGACCAACGTGTCCTTAAAGTTAGATTTAGATCAAATGACTGGTAACGATGGAGATTAGGATTCAATGTTCAAATTTATATGTTCCAGGTTTTGCAAATGATACAAACTAGCTTGTAGCTAGTTTTTATTCATAGACAATTTCGAACATAGTATTTGGCTGTGGCAACGTGATATAGATCTTATCATGATACTATGTCAGAAAATGTAACACGCCAAAGCAAACTTTGTCAATGGATACGAACGATCTAAAACTAATATTTAGCAAAACAACCACTCTTATAACCCTTCACTCACAAAGTATGAATTATATGAGAAGTTTCTGCTATAGCAAGAGATTAGGATACTATAATGATGCCAACAGTGATGAAGTTCCACAGAAATTAGTCCAAGAGTTATTTGCATAATAATACAACTAACAGTTATTCCTTAAAACAACTAGGATCTTCGAAGTCACAGTCTGGGTAATCATTCCTGAAAAAATCCCTTCTAAAAGAAATTTACAAATTTGAAACAATACAATTTGTTTTTGGGCTAGCCCTACGGATCATTTGAAACGCTTGGTTAATAATGAAAAACTTCGTAAAAACACATACCAGTTTGAAAAAATACAATAGTATTTGGGCTAACCCTATCGATCTTGATGTGGGGTTTAAGGATCTGCTCCCAGAGAAAAATTAGAACACTTCTCACTGCTGAGGGAAAAAGATAAAACCCTTTCTTGAAAACGCAGTAAAAAAAAAGGGATCGGATCCACTACTCAATCAAACAGTGGAACGGTATACATGTTCAAAGGTCATTAGTAGATTAGTTCTATAAAGAGAACACCAGTGAATGTTTTCTTAAACATGCTTCACTGATTTTATGGAGTAATTAAAATCAATAATTTTTTTGTAAGTTCGAGACAGACTTAGTGTAATTTTAAAACAAAAAGTTTTAAGAGTATTTATGAAATCTTTTGAAGTTTACAGGAGAAAAAGGAACTTTCACTATACATACATAATGTTTTGGTCAAGTGATTATCTCACATAAAGAGAATTATGCAAAAGAGAACAATTAATAATAAGAAAAGAATAGAGAAGTAATAACAGCTTTATAAAAGTTGTATATAAGAAGATATATAATAATAAGAAAAGTAATAACAGCTTTATAAAAGTTGTATTAATAAGAAGATATAGAGCATCTTTAATTAATGTTTTGTATTTTTTTTAAGTTTTTGTAAGTTTAGTTAAAGCTTAGACGAGCAGGTGTCTTTATTTGGGATTTGAAAGAAGGGTTTTCAAGGTAGTATTAGTTTTTGGCAATAGAAGCAAAGCAAGTATGTAATTTTATAATTCTCAATTTTTTTTTAAGTCACATTGGTTATACAACTTGAAATTCTTCCTTGCATGTGCTTAGGTTGTTTTAATTATATAATTTTTTATGGTTTAAAATCTCATGTTTTTTTAATGTTTTGGGTTTTAAGTTTAATGTTTATAGCTCTAAAAGTTGATGTTGTTGTGTCTAAATAAGGTTTCATGATCTTAGTATGGAAAAAGACAACATGAGTTTAGAACATATAAGGGGAGCAAGAATACCCACAAGAAATCAACTAGATGTTGAGATCCATCTTTTCAAAATGATGTCACTGTAGAAGATTATAGAACAGTGTTTGAAACAAATGTTCATGAAAGACTATGATAAGGAGAAGAAAGAAGAGGCTCCACACTCATAATGAGGAAGTTGAAACCCTAAAAAAAACATGAAAACCTACACTTATGCATAAATCCCTAAAATATATTCATTCGATTTGAGACATGGTGAAAATTTTCAAATTTGATCAAATTGAAGACCACAAGAGAGTGAAACTCATTGAAACTTGCATGCACAATAGTAAAAGGGCATGTGTCCTTTAGTGGATAAAGTAAAGTTGGACAAGTAAAGAAATGAGAAGGATAAGAATAAGACTCTAATAAGATGGTGGGCATGCTAAATATTTTGTTTCTATAATGAATTACTCATCTAACTTGTTTAAGATGTTGTAGAACCTAACACATCTACCAATGATAGTAATTGACAAAAGTGCAACAAGAATGTGGCTAAAAACTTACCTTCTTGAGATTGTTGTTGAAGCTAGAACATCACCCTAAACATAAAGATTTGAAACAAAGGATGGAAATATTTGAAACTAAATCTAGTATTGGAGATAAGTGTTGTTTAGATAACTTGGTATCGAAGGAAATTGTTGATAAGATGAAGTTGGCATGCACCCTCCATCTAAATGATTATCATTTCTTTTAATCACATAAAGGACACTATGTCATTATTTCAGAGTAATGCTTAGTAAATTTCCATCTTGTGAATTATCATGACTAAGTTTCCAATGGATGGCTTTCATTTGTTGTTGGGGAGGGCTTGAAAATTGGACTAATTGTTTTTTCTTAATGATGTAGACAATCCTTTTTTGCTAGATTAGGTAAAAATTAAGTTTAAATTGTGGCCAATGAAGAAGGAAAAAATAGACAATGCCAACAACAAATATTACATTTGTAGTAGTAGACTAATTCTATGAAAAATAGTGAATCTTTTGAAAGGAAAAAAGAAGGCAATATCTTTTCTTTTTTTTTCCAAAGAATTTAAGTTAAAAAGAGAAAATAATGACATAGTTGTAGAAGTTAGTGAGATATTAGAAAATGTTATTGAGGTTAATTTAAATAACATGGCAAATGGATTTACAACTTTGGGAAACATTCACCATCAAATTGATTTGATCTAAAGTTTTAGTTTATTAACTAAACCTTCACATAGATGAACTTGTGTTGAACGATAGGAGATCAATAGCTAAGTTCATCACCTTGGGAATGTTATCACTCACATGTTCCCTAAAGGAATTTTTCAACCTATGAGACACTACCTAAACTAAAAGTACAACCTTTGATGCTTGAGAAAACTTAAGAAAATTAACAATATAACCAATATGCGTCAATTATATGATTCTTCCAAAGAGGAGATCCCATGTGATCCATTTAATTCCTATGGTTGTATTTTTAGAGGAAATGGAGGAAAAAATACCACATTGCACACACCTATCAAATCTAAACACAATACTACATATAATACTTCTCTAAAATTTGAGTTATCAATTGGAAAACTACTGAATGAGGAGGCCTTCCAAGAGACAAAATCTAGGCGATGCCAAGTCCCTAAAGGACAGAGTATCATAGTCAAAACTTTCTCTAAAATTTCAAGTACCATCACAAAGAAGAGCACCCTATCTAGGAGCCTAAACGTTGATTATATTTCTATATTAGGTGCCATAGGCACTTCCCACTAGCGCCTCTGTAGGTATCGAGTAAGGTCACCACTTCATGTTCATATTCAATGGTGTAATAGTGTAGCTCCGAAAATAAAACTCCAAGTTCTAAAAGTGATTAAACTAAGGGGCCCTCCAACTTTAAAAATCACCTTTATTCTTTACTAGTATGTTATAGGAAATTTGTAGTGTTTATAGATTTATCAATTTTCAATGAGTTCTAATTTAGTTTCATGGCCTTTGAGACCTATAGCATGGTCCTAAATACTATTCTAGTTGTTTGTTTGGTACAAATGGAAAAGTCTTAATCCTAAATTCTTTTAGGATTACGTTCATTTTAGAGCTATTCATCAAATGAAGGCTTAGTGTCTTTTGTGTGATTTGTAAAGAATACTTTGAATGATGTTTGAATGTTTGCAGTGTGTAAGGTTTTATAGCACGTAATGTTTAATGAAACTTATATAATATAAAGACAATTTGTTTAATCAATTTCTTCAAAATGTTCAATAAAATTTTTGCAATAATGATGAATCGTAAACAACATATATTGATAAAACGTCTAAAGAAAGTTTACCAATTCTTCTATGATATATTTAATTCATAAATCAATCATCATCCTCATAGACATTCACCATTCAACTTCTCTTTTTCTAACTAACAATCATCCAATGATACATCATATCACGATACTATGTCAGAAAATGTAACACGCCTAAGCAAACTTTGTCAATGGATACGAACGATCTAGACGATATTTAGCAAAACAACCACTCGTATAACCCTTCAATCACAAAGTTATGAATCATGTGACAAGTTGTTGCTATGGCAAGAGATTAAGCTACTATAAAGATACCAACAAAGATGAAGTCCCACAAGAATTTGTCCAAGATTTATTTGTAGAATAATACAACAACAATTATTCTTTAAAACAACTAAGATCTTTCAAGTCACACTTAGGGTAATTATATTTTTAAAAATCCTTTCTAAAAGATACTAGTTTGAAAAATATAATAGTATTTGCGCTAGCCAACTACAATGTGGGCAATCATTTATGAAAAAAAATCTTCTAAAAGATACTATTTTGAAAAATATAATAGTATTTGGCCGAGTCTTATAAATCATTTGAAAAAATTTAGCCTACAATTCCTCAAAAAAAGTCTAGGATTCTTAACTTGGGTGGTTAGGTAGCATGTTTGTTATCCTCCCCACCCAGGTTCAATTTTCACAAAGTGAAATTTGTCCCATTGTGCTAAGGTTAACTTTCGAAAAAAGTATAGGGTTCTTAGCTCTGGTGGTTGTGTAGCATGTTTGTAATCCTCCCTACCTAGATTCAATTTCCAAAAAGTGGAACTTGACCCACTTTAATAATGCGAGAAGAGTTGTTTTGGTGGCATGCTTTTTATCCTCCCCACCCAGGTTCAAAGGTTCAATTCCCACAATGTGCAATTTGGTCGATTGTGATAAGGCTAGAAGGGTAGACTTCCCCTAGGATAGAGGTTTCACTAGTGGCTCAACGACATCTAGGCTCTTACTAAGTAATCAATTTCCTTCTAAGCCCTAGCTTGCAAGATATCGGCACTAGCCTAGGGATTATAGTGGTAGCCACCCTGATTTGAACCTAGATCTCCCCTAGGGTTATTGATTTCCTGCTAGGCACTAGTTTGCAAGATGTTGCTATAAAGATACCAACAAACATGAAGTCCCATGAGAATTTGTCCAAGATTTATTTGCAGCAGAATAATACAACAATTATTCTTTAAAACAACTAGGATCTTTCAAGTCACAATGCGGGTAATCATTTCTGAAAACATCCCTTCTAAAAGATACTAGCTTGAAAAATATAATAGTGTTTGGGCTAGTCTTATAGATCATTTGAAAAATTTTACGTAATAATTTCTGAAAAAAAGTCAAGGATTCTTAACTTGGGTGGTTGGGTAGCATGTTTGTTATCCTCCCTACCCAGATTCAATTTTCACAAAGTGAAATTTTTGGCCCATTTTGCTAAGGTTAACTTCGGAAAAAAGTATAGGGTTCTTAGCTCGGGTGGTTGTGTATCATGTTTGTTATCCTCCCTACAAAGGTTCAATTTCCAAAAAGTGGAATTTGACCCACTCTAATAAGGCTAGAAGGGTTGGTTTGGTGGCATGTTTCTTATCCTCCCCACCCAGGTTCAATTCCCACAAAGTGCAATTTGACCCATTGTCATAAGGCTAGAAGGGTAGACTTCCCCTAGGATAGATGTTACTTATAGACTCTTACTAAGTAATAAGTTTCCTAGATGTCCACACTAGCCTAGAAGTTATAGTGGTAGCCACTCGGATTTGAACCTAGATCTCACCTAAGGTTACTGATTCAAGTTTCTTGCTAGAACCTCATCGTTTTAAACGCTTGATGTAGGGTTGATGTAGGGTTTAAGGATAAGACAAAACCCTCAATTGCAAACTCGGATCCACTTCTCAATCAAACAGTCCACGATATACATGTTCAAAGAAAAATCAGAACACCTCTAGTAGCCGAAGGGAAAAGACGAAACTCTTTGCTGCAAACTCAGTTAAAATAACGGATCGGATCCACTTCTCAATCAAACAGTCCACGATATACATGTTCAAAGGTTCGTAGATTTGTGACTGAATGGCCACTTCTAAGAAGAAAACACCAGTGAAACCAGAGATATACATTCTGTTCTCTGCAAGTTTATGAAGTGTGTAATCAGAGGTTGCCGGGTAAGGCCCTGATACTTTGTAGAATTGTCAATATGTAAATCGACCTGAAACAATGGAAGCAAAATCCATCGGTTTTGATGGAAAAAATGAAACCACATGAAAATTCTTTTCAAATCCTTTGATCCTGTGGCCTTAATCTCTGCGATACTCTCTACAATTGTCAATATGTAGATCGACAAAAGGTTATGTAGCTCCACCTAAGGTTTTGATGATAAAGTGGTTCGTGATGGGCAATAATAGAACGAAAATCTCTAGGGTTTGATGGAGAAAAATGAAACTACTAAACATGAAATAACCATACCTTATGTAATCTATCTTCGAGAAAAATTTTAACTTCATAAAAAAAATCCAACTAACAAATGGAAAGGAAANCTTCACATGCTTGCAAAGATGCAGTTTGGTTGAAAGGATTGTTTGGTGATTTTGGAAGGATGCAAGACAAAGTAAAGTTACTTTGTGATAGTTAGAGTTCTATTCACTTGGCTAAGAATCCAGCCAACCACTATAAAAAAAACATATAACTGCATAAAAAAGAGGATACATGTTCAGAAAACCAGTACTGTTAGAGAAGCTACTATGATTCTTGGTTTCTCTTGGCTTGCAAAAAAGGTGATGAACAAAAGCAGGAGCAAGGTATCAGGTTAACTGTTGTCAAGGTGGAGAATGTTGAATATGCCAACGAATTTCCCAGATTTGGTAGATATGAGCAGATTTAGTGGAGCCTATTTTGTAGTAGTATGTTCAACCAAATCTACCAATTTGGTATGAATGCACAAGTTTAAAAAATAGCTATGTAACTAATCTAAATCTGTTCATTATTTATGTAACTAATAAGACATACCTCTGCTTGATGAACAGACTTAGCCCAACTTTTGAGTGAACCACTTAAAATCTCTATGTTTTAATTCTGTGCTTGAATTATGATATTTGCATTTCCCCATTTACAAATTTCAACGATCAATACCAATTTTACAAAAAAACCATTACCATTGAACAATTTGAACATAACAATGGCCACCTCTCTCTCCCAAGGAAATCACATCCTCACAAATTGAACATAACAATCGGCACCTCTTGTGGCTACGATCTCATGAGTAATCTAGTATGACCAACGTGTCCTTAAAGTTAGATTTAGATCAAATGACTGGTAACGATGGAGATTAGGATTCAATGTTCAAATTTATATGTTCCAGGTTTTGCAAATGATACAAACTAGCTTGTAGCTAGTTTTTATTCATAGACAATTTCGAACATAGTATTTGGCTGTGGCAACGTGATATAGATCTTATCATGATACTATGTCAGAAAATGTAACACGCCAAAGCAAACTTTGTCAATGGATACGAACGATCTAAAACTAATATTTAGCAAAACAACCACTCTTATAACCCTTCACTCACAAAGTATGAATTATATGAGAAGTTTCTGCTATAGCAAGAGATTAGGATACTATAATGATGCCAACAGTGATGAAGTTCCACAGAAATTAGTCCAAGAGTTATTTGCATAATAATACAACTAACAGTTATTCCTTAAAACAACTAGGATCTTCGAAGTCACAGTCTGGGTAATCATTCCTGAAAAAATCCCTTCTAAAAGAAATTTACAAATTTGAAACAATACAATTTGTTTTTGGGCTAGCCCTACGGATCATTTGAAACGCTTGGTTAATAATGAAAAACTTCGTAAAAACACATACCAGTTTGAAAAAATACAATAGTATTTGGGCTAACCCTATCGATCTTGATGTGGGGTTTAAGGATCTGCTCCCAGAGAAAAATTAGAACACTTCTCACTGCTGAGGGAAAAAGATAAAACCCTTTCTTGAAAACGCAGTAAAAAAAAAGGGATCGGATCCACTACTCAATCAAACAGTGGAACGGTATACATGTTCAAAGGTCATTAGTAGATTAGTTCTATAAAGAGAACACCAGTGAATGTTTTCTTAAACATGCTTCACTGATTTTATGGAGTAATTAAAATCAATAATTTTTTTGTAAGTTCGAGACAGACTTAGTGTAATTTTAAAACAAAAAGTTTTAAGAGTATTTATGAAATCTTTTGAAGTTTACAGGAGAAAAAGGAACTTTCACTATACATACATAATGTTTTGGTCAAGTGATTATCTCACATAAAGAGAATTATGCAAAAGAGAACAATTAATAATAAGAAAAGAATAGAGAAGTAATAACAGCTTTATAAAAGTTGTATATAAGAAGATATATAATAATAAGAAAAGTAATAACAGCTTTATAAAAGTTGTATTAATAAGAAGATATAGAGCATCTTTAATTAATGTTTTGTATTTTTTTTAAGTTTTTGTAAGTTTAGTTAAAGCTTAGACGAGCAGGTGTCTTTATTTGGGATTTGAAAGAAGGGTTTTCAAGGTAGTATTAGTTTTTGGCAATAGAAGCAAAGCAAGTATGTAATTTTATAATTCTCAATTTTTTTTTAAGTCACATTGGTTATACAACTTGAAATTCTTCCTTGCATGTGCTTAGGTTGTTTTAATTATATAATTTTTTATGGTTTAAAATCTCATGTTTTTTTAATGTTTTGGGTTTTAAGTTTAATGTTTATAGCTCTAAAAGTTGATGTTGTTGTGTCTAAATAAGGTTTCATGATCTTAGTATGGAAAAAGACAACATGAGTTTAGAACATATAAGGGGAGCAAGAATACCCACAAGAAATCAACTAGATGTTGAGATCCATCTTTTCAAAATGATGTCACTGTAGAAGATTATAGAACAGTGTTTGAAACAAATGTTCATGAAAGACTATGATAAGGAGAAGAAAGAAGAGGCTCCACACTCATAATGAGGAAGTTGAAACCCTAAAAAAAACATGAAAACCTACACTTATGCATAAATCCCTAAAATATATTCATTCGATTTGAGACATGGTGAAAATTTTCAAATTTGATCAAATTGAAGACCACAAGAGAGTGAAACTCATTGAAACTTGCATGCACAATAGTAAAAGGGCATGTGTCCTTTAGTGGATAAAGTAAAGTTGGACAAGTAAAGAAATGAGAAGGATAAGAATAAGACTCTAATAAGATGGTGGGCATGCTAAATATTTTGTTTCTATAATGAATTACTCATCTAACTTGTTTAAGATCTTGTAGAACCTAACACATTTACCAATGATAGTATTTGACAAAAGTGCAACAAGAATGTGGCTAAAAACTTACCTTCTTGAGATTGTTATTGAAGCTAGAACATCACCCTAAACATAAAGATTTGAAACAAAGGATGGAAATATTTGAAACTAAATCTAGTATTGGAGATAAGTGTTGTTTAGATAACTTGGTATGGAAGGAAATTGTTGATAAGATGAAGTTGGCATGCACCCTCCATCTAAATGATTATCATTTCTTTTAATCACATAAAGGACACTATGTCATTGTTTCAGAGTAATGCTTAGTAAATTTCCATCTTGTGAATTATCATGACTAAGTTTCCAATGGATGGCTTTCATTTGTTGTTGGGGAGGGCCTGAAAATTGGACTAATTGTTTTTTCTTAATGATGTAGAATATCCTTTTTTGCTAGATTAGGTAAAAATTAAGTTTAAATTCTGGCCAATGAAGAAGGAAAAAATAGACAATGCCAACAACAAATATTACATTTGTAGTAGTAGACTAATTCTATGAAAAATAGTGAATCTTTTGAAAGGAAAAAAGAAGGCAATATTTTTTTATTTTTTTTTTCCAAAGAATTTAAGTTAAAAAGAGAAAATAATGACATAGTTGTAGAAGTTAGTGAGATATTAGAAAATGTTATTGAGGTTAATTTAAATAACATGGCAAATGGATTTACAACTTTGGGAAACATTCACCATCAAATTGATTTGATCTAAAGTTTTAGTTTATTAACTAAACCTTCACATAGATGAACTTGTGTTGAACGATAGGAGATCAATAGCTAAGTTCATCACCTTGGGAATGTTATCACTCACATGTTCCCTAAAGGAATTTTTCAACCTATGAGACACTACCTAAACTAAAAGTACAACCTTTGATGCTTGAGAAAACTTAAGAAAATTAACAATATAACCAATATGCGTCAATTATATGATTCTTCCAAAGAGGAGATCCCATGTGATCCATTTAATTCCTATGGTTGTATTTTTAGAGGAAATGGAGGAAAAAATACCACATTGCACACACCTATCAAATCTAAACACAATACTACATATAATACTTCTCTAAAATTTGAGTTATCAATTGGAAAACTACTGAATGAGGAGGCCTTCCAAGAGACAAAATCTAGGCGATGCCAAGTCCCTAAAGGACAGAGTATCATAGTCAAAACTTTCTCTAAAATTTCAAGTACCATCACAAAGAAGAGCACCCTATCTAGGAGCCTAAACGTTGATTATATTTCTATATTAGGTGCCATAGGCACTTCCCACTAGCGCCTCTGTAGGTATCGAGTAAGGTCACCACTTCATGTTCATATTCAATGGTGTAATAGTGTAGCTCCGAAAATAAAACTCCAAGTTCTAAAAGTGATTAAACTAAGGGGCCCTCCAACTTTAAAAATCACCTTTATTCTTTACTAGTATGTTATAGGAAATTTGTAGTGTTTATAGATTTATCAATTTTCAATGAGTTCTAATTTAGTTTCATGGCCTTTGAGACCTATAGCATGGTCCTAAATACTATTCTAGTTGTTTGTTTGGTACAAATGGAAAAGTCTTAATCCTAAATTCTTTTAGGATTACGTTCATTTTAGAGCTATTCATCAAATGAAGGCTTAGTGTCTTTTGTGTGATTTGTAAAGAATACTTTGAATGATGTTTGAATGTTTGCAGTGTGTAAGGTTTTATAGCACGTAATGTTTAATGAAACTTATATAATATAAAGACAATTTGTTTAATCAATTTCTTCAAAATGTTCAATAAAATTTTTGCAATAATGATGAATCGTAAACAACATATATTGATAAAACGTCTAAAGAAAGTTTACCAATTCTTCTATGATATATTTAATTCATAAATCAATCATCATCCTCATAGACATTCACCATTCAACTTCTCTTTTTCTAACTAACAATCATCCAATGATACATCATATCACGATACTATGTCAGAAAATGTAACACGCCTAAGCAAACTTTGTCAATGGATACGAACGATCTAGACGATATTTAGCAAAACAACCACTCGTATAACCCTTCAATCACAAAGTTATGAATCATGTGACAAGTTGTTGCTATGGCAAGAGATTAAGCTACTATAAAGATACCAACAAAGATGAAGTCCCACAAGAATTTGTCCAAGATTTATTTGTAGAATAATACAACAACAATTATTCTTTAAAACAACTAAGATCTTTCAAGTCACACTTAGGGTAATTATATTTTTAAAAATCCTTTCTAAAAGATACTAGTTTGAAAAATATAATAGTATTTGCGCTAGCCAACTACAATGTGGGCAATCATTTATGAAAAAAAATCTTCTAAAAGATACTATTTTGAAAAATATAATAGTATTTGGCCGAGTCTTATAAATCATTTGAAAAAATTTAGCCTACAATTCCTCAAAAAAAGTCTAGGATTCTTAACTTGGGTGGTTAGGTAGCATGTTTGTTATCCTCCCCACCCAGGTTCAATTTTCACAAAGTGAAATTTGTCCCATTGTGCTAAGGTTAACTTTCGAAAAAAGTATAGGGTTCTTAGCTCTGGTGGTTGTGTAGCATGTTTGTAATCCTCCCTACCTAGATTCAATTTCCAAAAAGTGGAACTTGACCCACTTTAATAATGCGAGAAGAGTTGTTTTGGTGGCATGCTTTTTATCCTCCCCACCCAGGTTCAAAGGTTCAATTCCCACAATGTGCAATTTGGTCGATTGTGATAAGGCTAGAAGGGTAGACTTCCCCTAGGATAGAGGTTTCACTAGTGGCTCAACGACATCTAGGCTCTTACTAAGTAATCAATTTCCTTCTAAGCCCTAGCTTGCAAGATATCGGCACTAGCCTAGGGATTATAGTGGTAGCCACCCTGATTTGAACCTAGATCTCCCCTAGGGTTATTGATTTCCTGCTAGGCACTAGTTTGCAAGATGTTGCTATAAAGATACCAACAAACATGAAGTCCCATGAGAATTTGTCCAAGATTTATTTGCAGCAGAATAATACAACAATTATTCTTTAAAACAACTAGGATCTTTCAAGTCACAATGCGGGTAATCATTTCTGAAAACATCCCTTCTAAAAGATACTAGCTTGAAAAATATAATAGTGTTTGGGCTAGTCTTATAGATCATTTGAAAAATTTTACGTAATAATTTCTGAAAAAAAGTCAAGGATTCTTAACTTGGGTGGTTGGGTAGCATGTTTGTTATCCTCCCTACCCAGATTCAATTTTCACAAAGTGAAATTTTTGGCCCATTTTGCTAAGGTTAACTTCGGAAAAAAGTATAGGGTTCTTAGCTCGGGTGGTTGTGTATCATGTTTGTTATCCTCCCTACAAAGGTTCAATTTCCAAAAAGTGGAATTTGACCCACTCTAATAAGGCTAGAAGGGTTGGTTTGGTGGCATGTTTCTTATCCTCCCCACCCAGGTTCAATTCCCACAAAGTGCAATTTGACCCATTGTCATAAGGCTAGAAGGGTAGACTTCCCCTAGGATAGATGTTACTTATAGACTCTTACTAAGTAATAAGTTTCCTAGATGTCCACACTAGCCTAGAAGTTATAGTGGTAGCCACTCGGATTTGAACCTAGATCTCACCTAAGGTTACTGATTCAAGTTTCTTGCTAGAACCTCATCGTTTTAAACGCTTGATGTAGGGTTGATGTAGGGTTTAAGGATAAGACAAAACCCTCAATTGCAAACTCGGATCCACTTCTCAATCAAACAGTCCACGATATACATGTTCAAAGAAAAATCAGAACACCTCTAGTAGCCGAAGGGAAAAGACGAAACTCTTTGCTGCAAACTCAGTTAAAATAACGGATCGGATCCACTTCTCAATCAAACAGTCCACGATATACATGTTCAAAGGTTCGTAGATTTGTGACTGAATGGCCACTTCTAAGAAGAAAACACCAGTGAAACCAGAGATATACATTCTGTTCTCTGCAAGTTTATGAAGTGTGTAATCAGAGGTTGCCGGGTAAGGCCCTGATACTTTGTAGAATTGTCAATATGTAAATCGACCTGAAACAATGGAAGCAAAATCCATCGGTTTTGATGGAAAAAATGAAACCACATGAAAATTCTTTTCAAATCCTTTGATCCTGTGGCCTTAATCTCTGCGATACTCTCTACAATTGTCAATATGTAGATCGACAAAAGGTTATGTAGCTCCACCTAAGGTTTTGATGATAAAGTGGTTCGTGATGGGCAATAATAGAACGAAAATCTCTAGGGTTTGATGGAGAAAAATGAAACTACTAAACATGAAATAACCATACCTTATGTAATCTATCTTCGAGAAAAATTTTAACTTCATAAAAAAAATCCAACTAACAAATGGAAAGGAAATCCTTTCCTTTTTATAGGTTAATAGGTGTCTCAAAATAATATCATGAGAAGGAATGAACAATAATTAATAACCATACCTTATGTAATTTATCTTCGAGAAAAATTTTAACTTCATAAAAAAAATCCAACTAACAAATGGAAAGGAAACCCTTTCCTTTTTATAGGTTAATAGGTGTCTCAAAATAATATCATGAGAAGGAATGAACAATAATTAATTACATCAATTAATTCTTATTATTACCTTTCACCTGTTTTAATATAATATAAATCATTTTATTG
>JZKD02S0176199.1:9489-22967 GCA_000966675.3 Picea glauca
ATTACCAGTTGGAGAGAGGAGAAGAAGAGTGGCGCATCTCTTGGGGAGGACTATCTATATTGGTTTGAGTTATCTCTTGAACATTGTATAAGCTATTTATGATAAGGAAGTTTTTTTTGCGTTTTCTTCCCCTAGAGGGTTTCCCAGGATAAATGTTGTGTCTCTTGTAAATGTGTATTTCTCAGTGATCTTGTTCTTATGATTCTCTTATCTATTGAAATGCAAAGAATTATAATAAAAGCATAAACATTAATAGATGTCCTGTCAAAGTTTTGGCCAATTATAACGTTTCTATAGAACGGCCATAGTTTTCTCCATGCTAAAATGTCCTGCCATCCGACTGTAGTGAGCCTCCCAAATCATCTTTTCACCCTCGCTTGCGATGGCATAATAGTCCGTCCCGAATGTGAAAATTGGTGACATTCACACATGTACCCAAGAGTTGATAGGTGGTGGAGAAGTCTGGATATTACTGATAAAGTTGGGGCCACTCATATGCCTCATTCCCATAAGAATGGAGAATGATGGTGAGTGCAACCATGGAAGGTCAACTGAGGCAGTCTCGGAAACATTTTTTTCTCCTTGTCTTATACTTGATGTTGAGATTGAACTGTTGCATGTAAGTGGAACACTTCTCATGGAGGTCGTTTTGCAACTTCCCCTATGTTTGTATGAACTACAGAGGCTTGTACAATGGAATACATTAACTTTTCATAGGTGGGGTATTTTCAAACAATATATGTGTCCCATTATGGTATGTTACAGGATGACCAAGCTGAGTGAGAAATGTGCCTACAACACAGTCGAATGCATCAGTATCAATATCTAATGGTTGTTGCGCATCAGGTAAGGAGATTATTGGAGCTAAGCACAAACGATGCTTCAGATCATCAAATGTTTGTTGTTGTTCCTTCCCCCACGTGAACACTTCCCTGCCACCACCCTTACTCACTTGGCTGAGGGCCCATGCAATATGGGAGAATCCCAACACTAACCGTTAGTATAAGTTGGATGTGACATCCCCCAAAAATAAATATTTTTATGTGATGGAAATTTATTTCTATTTTTGGCAAATTCGAATCTGGAAAATCTTTGCCATTTATGGCAATTCCGAATTTCAAATTTAATAATTGTATTAAATTTTTGTGAATGTTGGGCAAAGATCTGTTTGGACCCAACTAACTATTTGACATCTGATCGTTACCCTCCTAAGTTTTGATAGACCATCCTTAACTTCCGCATAGATCTATGAGATCTAATGGTCCACTAGATTTTTGTCCTTTTCCCGACAATTTTATCACTGTTTGTTCTCCTAAAGATATCTGGCGAGGAATATTTGGCATTTTTTCACTGGATCTCGACCCCTGTGAGACGTTGTTTCTCTCATCCTCGCTCTAAACACTTCAGGGTGATATCCTTTTCTCTCTCTGAACAACAGAGGCTCCTTTGAGCTAAGTTCGTATCGCCCTCTTACTTTGAGTATGCTGGAAAGGTGCAGGGAATAAGGGAAGGAACAAAATCATGGAGGGACCTTTTCTTTTTACCCTCAGAAGCTTTTGTTCAAAGTAGATTAGATGGGTGTAATAATACCCTTATGGTCAGAATTGAATCATTCCTGTTTTTTTTACAATATAAGCTTAAAAGGAAATTGATTTATGCCATGGGAATAAAAAAAAAATTATGGTGATTTTTGAGGTACATTACATATGGTATCAGAGAAAAAGTTACAACACTAGGCCTGGACAGGGCCACATTAATTGCTTAGTATATATATTCTGATCTATGAGAAAACTAACAAACCTTGTGAATTGCAAACAAAAAGCTTTTCTATTTTGTGTTAAATAATGGCAGCTCAAGAAGGTGCAGAAATCAGGATGGAAGAGAATCTGCAAGAAGGACCTCCTAGAGATCTGAGACAAAACAATGATGGAATCTCACCCATGGAGGTGTTGGAAACAATGAGAAACCTTATAGTTGAACTACAGGTTTTCAAGGCCGACAATGAAAAATTAAAGAAGGCACAACAGGAACAGCAAGAGATAAATGAAGTCTTGTTGTGTAGTATAGTAACCAAGAAAATCCCAAAAGATGATAACCATGAGGAAGAGGTCAGCAAAAGGGTCTCCAAGAATTCTTGTGCGAAAATAGAAAAAGGAGATAGTTCGTCTGAAGGGACACCTTCAGCTGAATACAAAACCATACCAGACAAGAAAAGAAAACAAATAGACCACCTTGAAGGAGAATTTAAAAAGATTAAACCAACTACTTTTGATGGAGAGTCCAGGATAGGAGAAGAAGTCGAGGCATAGTTGTTGGACATCAAAAAATACTTCCAAATATACAACTATTCCAGCAACATGAAGGTCATAATGGTCATCTATAATCTAAAGGGAAAGGCCAACAGTTGGTGGTAGGACCTGAAATTGGCCAAGGGCCTAAGGGAGAAACAATTGGGGATCCAAAATCGAATCCAGAAGCCTGACAGGGATTGAAAAATGCTCAAAAATGAAAGTGCTCAAAATGTGATGAAACCTGTGCCATTACGTCCGTCTCGTCTTCCGGATTTCGGTGGTATATTTACTTTGTCAAATGGACTCTGTATGGATAAGATATCGCGTTCTGTCCGATAAGTCAAACAGGCAAAAAAAAGTGCTCACTCTGCAGTCCGTACAGTTCGTACAGACGCTAACATGGTAGGTCTGTACAGGCAACACATGTCAGGCAGATTTGGGCATTTGGGCATACAGTTGGACCTATCCTGAGGTGACATGTGTCACCACTATAAGGGTGACACGTGGCACGGGTGACGTCATCAGATGACATGGCAGGATGATAGGGCAATACGACAGGGATGACGTGGTAGAGGTGACATGGCAGTACAGTCGACAGGTGGCAAGCATGTGATCCAATCAATGGCTGACACATGGCATTCATCGGTTGGTTGGTAAGGTGCCACGTGGCCCATTCGTGGGCTGCCACGCGGCACCCCAGTATTGGTCTATTTGGTTTGTTATGTAAAATTGTATTGGAGTCAGTGGGGTTCGAACCCCGGACCTCCCCACCGTGCAACGCCTTAACAAAGTTCCCCGACCGCTATACCACGCATTAGTTCTTGTAATGAATATGGTCAAATATGTATTTAAATTTAATTAAAGAAATGTTTGGAGGGGGGTCGAGTCGGGGCTTAGCCCCGACCCGCGGTCATATTGTTGGTTAATGTGACCATTCCTTTGTTAAATGGTGCACGCGCACGGGGGTGGGGGGGGGGTGTTTTAAAACATAGCCCATGGTTATATTGAATGCACCATATGAAAGTTATATATGCGCACGCGGGAATTGTATTGTAAGCCACGGTTTTATGCCATTTCATGTGACCAACCGGGAGCGCGGGAGTAAACGGTTTTAAAAACAATTAACACTTTTTCTTTTTGCGCGAGGTCGTATGACCATATGCCCGAGTGCTTGACGGTTAGGGGCTGGAGGCACCTTAATCATTCTACGGTTTGCACCATTGGCATGGTTGCGCCCAGTGCCAGGTTTTTACGCTACATATTGCGTGTGAGCCAGGTTCAATGAAGGAAGGGTGTGTTTTGTAGAACCTGTGACAGCAAGCTTGAAGGGAAAGACTTCCAGGAGGCATAAATTCTTCGTTTTCCAACCGATTGAGGTGTCAAAAGAGCCCAGATAGAGGTTTTTGGACGCTCTGAAGCCATTAGAGCAGTTAGAGAAGAGTTATATAGAAGGGAAACCAAGCTAAATCCATTTTGATGCAGAGAATATTTTGAGGAGGAGATGTTGTCGGACCATTTCTGGGAGCTCCAGACGTCTGTTTTGCATGCTGTTTTCTTTGCATGGTTCTAGAGATTTGGAAGAACATGACCAAATTAGTCTTGTAGCCATTTGGCATTGCAACGATGTACTTTTGATCTTTTGAACAGAAATAAAGAAGCCTCCCCCACAGAGAAAAAGGCTCGGAGACGTAGGCAAAGTTGTGCCAAACTCCATTATCAGTATGCGTGTTATGGTTTGTTGTTTATTCTTTCATTTCAGATCTGCAATGTATATATGGCTGTCATAATTCCTCTTCTTTCCTCATTCTTTCACTAAGTTTTCTCAAATGGTTAATTAACGCATGCAAAAGTAAAACTCAACCATAAGTCATTAAAAGATTCGGTGGATCAGTTGGAATGGTCCAACTTCAAGAAGTATTTTAAGAAACAATACCTTTCTAAGAGATATTATGAAAGGAAGAAAAAATAATTTTATGAATTACGACTTGGAAAAATGATGATGGATGACCTTATAAATGAATTTCTGGAACTACTAAGCTTCGTACCATACATCTCGGAGGATAAGGTAAAAATCCAGCGATTCTTAAGTTGTTTACCACAGTTCTACAGGGACAGAATTGAGTTTGACAACCCCAAATCCTTGAGTGAGTCATTCAGGAAGGCACGAATGTGCTATGACCAGTATAAATAGCAGGTAGAGTTTCCCAAGACCTGGAAGTATAAGAAGCAAGATGGAATAAACCAGCAGAAGAAGAGATACTAGCCAGCTCCTTATCAGAATGCAGCAAAAGGTTTCCCAAGGAAGGATTTTCACTCCTATCATCTGAATACGCAAGGTAGCGGTAAACCGGTAAACCTTGGAATGAAGAAGTTTGGGGACAACTCCCGCGAGCCATTAAAGTGTTGGGAGTGTGGAGAACCTCATCTAAGGAGGAACTGTCCATGCTTAATTGCAACAAACAGAATTGTTGTTCACAATTTGCAGGAAGCCTCAACAGTGGGTGACATGGGCAGAAGTCTGCATCATCTAAATGCAGCCATAGATGGTCGACAAGATGACCACCAATCCTCAGTGGTAGAGATTAAAGGTAAAATCCTTGACACTCAAATTTCTATTTTAATTGACCCTCGAGCTATGTTAAGTTATATTACTCCCGATGTAGTAGAGTCGAATAAACCTAAAAGCAAAAGCATGAAAAACCTTGGCTTGTACAACTAGAAACAAGGACTAAAAGAAAAGTAGTTAACTTTATTTCTGATCTTGAGTTCAGTTTAGATGGTCAAAAGATAAGGACCAATCTAAACATCCTACCACTAGGGTCTTATGATATGATTATTGGNAAATAGATTTCTCCATAGACTTACTACCCGGATCAACCCCTATCTCAAAAGAACCCTACCGAATGAGTCTACCAGAACTGACAGAATTAAAAATACAATTATAGGAATTGTTGGATAAAGAGTATATTAGACCAAGTGTCTCGCCATGGGGAGCACCAATCTTCTTTGTGAAAAAGCAAGACGGTACTCTAAGACTATGTATCAATTATAGACAACTGAACAAAGTGACAATTAAGAACAAATAACCCTTGCCACAGATAAATGATCTATTCGATCAAGTTGGTGGGGCCAAGATCTTCTCAAAATTTGATTTACGATCTGGATATCATCAAGTTAGGATAAAGGACTAGGACATAAACAAAACAACTTTTCGAACAAGATACGGACACTACGGGCTTGTAGTCATACCTTTCAGACTCACGAATGCACCAACCACGTTTATGTGCTTGATGAACAACATTTTTAGAAACTACTTAGACAAGTTCGTGGTAGTATTTATTGACGATATTTTTGTCTATTCTAAAATGGAGGAGGAACATGATGAAGACTTACGAATAGTTCTGCAAACACTAAGAAAACACAAACTATACACAAAATTCAACATATGTGATTTCTATTAAAAAGAAATACAATGTTTAGGACATGTCATTTCCTCGGAAGGTATTGTCGTGGACCCGGAAAAGATAAAATCCATTATGGAATGGCCAGTACCTAAGGATGTGGCAGATATCCAGTCATTCATGGGAATCACTGAATATTATCGCAGATTTATAGAAGGGTTCTCCAAGATACCCTACCCTATCACGTCATTACAAAAGAAAGGGACCAAGTTTAACTAGTTGCAAAAGTGTCAAGATAGTTTTAACAAGCTAAACGAATTATTGACATCAGCGCCCTTCTTGAAGGTAGCAGACCCAGATAAAGACTTCACAGTATGTGGTGATGCAAGTAAAGAGGGGCTATGCAGTGTTCTAACTCAGGAAGGGCGCGTGATTTGTTATGAATCCTGGAAATTAAAGGAACATGAGAGAAATTATGTTACTCATGACTTAGAATTGGCAGCAGTAATACATACCTTAAAAATGTGGCGACACTATATCATGGGCAGAAAATTCTTACTATTGACAGATAATAGCGGAGTGAAATATTTGTTTAACCAACCAGATCTTAATGTGAGACAAGCAAGGTGGCTAACCTTCTTGAGCGAATTTGACTTTGAAGTCAGACATATCAAGGGTAAGGAAAATAAAGTAATAGATTCTTTAAGCCGCAGAATCCATGTGTTATTTGAGATAAATATCATGAGAGTAGAAAGTGATCTGGAACAAAGAATAAGAATGGCAAGTGTTAATGACGAAAATTACACTAAGATGATGGCAGAATTGAAAAATAGTGTCACAAACTCAGATGAACCAGATATAAGTATCGACAAGGAGGGACTATTAAGATTTAAAAACAGACTTTACGTACCAGATTCAACAGAGCTAAAATTAACTATTTTAGATGAAGTGCATAAGAAACCATACTCTAGCCATCCAGGTTACCAGAAAACAATAAGAACACTCAGAAAACTATTTTACTAGCCTAATATGAAGGGCGAAATAGCGGAGTACTTGGCTAGGTGCCAAGATTGTCAGCAGGTTAAGGCCGAACACCGGCATCTAGTCGGCCTATTACAGCCATTACCAGTACCAGAATGGAAATGGGAGACCATCCCACTGGACTTTATCATAGGTTTGCCTAAAAATCAGAAACATAATGATTCTATCATGGTTGTAATCGATAAACTCAGTAAGTTTGCACACTTTATTCCTGTAAAGTCTACTTTTAAAGCTATTAAMATTGCTGAAATATTCATGAAAGAAATTTTTAGACTGCATGGTATTCCTAAAATGGTGATTTCAGATAGAGATGTAAAATTCACATCTGCTTTTTGGAAGGAATTGTTTACAGGGATAAATACTAATTTGAATTTCAGCATGAGTTATCATCCACAAATAGATGGACAAACCGAAAGGACAAACCAAATCATCGAAGATATGTTCCGCATGTATGTAAGAACAAAAACGAACAAGTGGGAAGACTACCTATACTTGGTGGAATTTGCATATAACAATGGGTACCAAACATTAGCTAAGTTGAGCCCTTTCGAAATACTATACGGCATAAAATGTACAACTCCGATTAGCTGGGATAACCCGGCTGACACACTCATGGTTGGACCAGAGATGCTCCAATAAATGGATAACATGGCAAAGAAAGTGCAACAGAACTTGAAAGAAGCACAGGACAGACAGAAGAGCTATGCGGATCAGAAAAGAAGACACTTGGAATTTCAAGTGGGAGACCATGTTTATTTGAAGGGAAAAGCCTGAAAAATCTCGCTGAAGTTGGGGAAATGTGCCAAGCTGGCACCCAGGTTTTGTGGGCCCTTCGAGATACTAACTCGAATTGGACCCGTAGCATATCATCTTACACTTCCAGCTAATCTAAGAATTCATAATGTATTTCATGTTTCTTTGTTAAAAAAGTATATTCATGACCCTACTCATATGATTGATTGGAACTTGGTGCAGGTGGAACCCGAGGGCGAGTTCCAGGTGGAATCCCTACGCATTCTGGATGGGAGAGAAGTAACACTTCAAAACAGAGCCATCGCTCAGGTAAAGGTGCAATGGAAGAACTTTAGTCTTGAGGAGGCCACTTGGGAATTGGAGGGAGATTTGCAGAAATCTCATCCAATCCTGTTCCAGGAAAGGAACGAACACTGAGGACAATGTTTTACTAAAGGGGGAAAGGATGTGACATCCCCCCAAAATAATTATTTTTATGTGCTGGAAATTTATTTCTGTTTTTGGCAAATTCAAATCTGGAAAATCTTTACCATTTATGACAATTTCGAATTTCGAATTTAATAATTGTATTAAATTTTGGTGATTGTTGGGAAGAGATTTGTTTGGACCCAACTAACTATTTGACTATGACACTTGCATCACAACAATATAATTATATTAACTGCAAGAGGACAAATGGAACAGCCATGTTAAAATAAGTTGACCATGACTCCATGAGTGGGGAACAAGTTGGAACTGCCCCTGGGCTGATGATTACAAGTGGAAAATCATAGATTTGGCCACTGGGAGCCCCTAAAAATCAGGGATTAAGAAAATCTACGAAAATCCCCAAAGGAGGGAAAAGACCTGGGCAAAAATGGATAAATAGCATATGTGAGGAGGCAGGACGCTGCCAAGTATGCTGGGAAAGGATTCCTGAGCTCTCTTGCTATTATGAACACTGCGGATTGAGTGTGAGGCAAGAGGAGCTTGCTGAAACAAAATTTTCTTGTTGTTATGAACGTTGTTGAGTAAGTGTGAGGCAAGAGAAGAACTGTTGGAATTGAAGGACACTGTTGAGGAGGAGTTTCCAAGTTCGCCCTCATGGATTCATGGTCAGGCTAGGGGGTGAATCAGGAAAGTAGATTTGGATGCCTTGTTCTACGGTTGGGAGGAACGTGGTCGTTCCCTTTGTCTTCTTGTGGATTGGATTCAGATATGTTGATCTATCCCTTTTTATTATGAATGGCTACATTTTCATCCGATGTCATGTATCCTATAAATCTGAACTAGAATAGTTTTCATTCTCTGTTGAATGATTTGATATCTGATGCATTGTATTTGATTAAAAAAATGGAACTGCAACGATTCCTCTTCTTTGTGTATGTTTGTTATGAGAAATTTATGTGAAGGAAATCTGTATATATAGAGAGAGTTGTAATTCATCTGCTGGAATGTTCATATCTTTCTACCGAAGTAGAGTTACTGGTAGTGGAAGATGAAGTCTGTTTGTAGCTTTAATCTGTCTGTCGTCGTGAAGTTCAGAATAAACATCCAAACTTTGGAAAATTGTTCCTCCTGTGAGTAAAATTCTAGATGGATACACCTGTAATTTATATTCCTATAAGTAAGGAAAAGAGGAGCTTCACGTCAATAGGGCAGGTCCTCTCGGTAGTTAAACGCCAGGAAACCAAACTCAGATCCCTTAGACCATCAAATTATAATTACCAAACTCTGATGGAATGATATTCTTAACTATGTATTTTCATAGACGCACAGATCTAGTACTGTTGATGTTTAATGCATTGATTTAAAAGAGGCTCTGAGTGGATATTATTAGAATTTACCCTATACAGAGAATGCTATCCTTTGTGTCCCTCTGTGCGTATAAATTTCCTAAGTCCTTAGGCGTTCGGAATTCTGTGAAGTAAAGGTATATCCTATCCTTCTACACCCTCAGTCTCCCAGAAACAAAAGTAAGATTTCTCCCAGAAAAAAAAGTTTGAGAGTACTCGCAAAGGTTAAAGACCAAAGAGTGATGAAAATAGTGTGAAGAGTTACAGTAGGAGCTCTCTCTCCCTTTGCATTTGTTTTTATTTCCTAAATTTTTTTACAGGAACACTTAGTCCAACTTCCCTTTCGCCTTTCGTAGGTTTGTGTATATTGCTGTATAGATTCTGAACTCATGAAGTTCTGAATCCCGAAACCCTGAAGCTTCCACTTTACCTTTTCGGAACCTCGGGAAATGTCTTGCGCGGTTGTTGACATTTGAAACCCTAAAACCCTAAGTTTCAAAATCCCAAAATTTCAGGTCCCACCTTACCTTTTGGGAGCTTCGGGATACGTTTGCGTTGTTGTTGACATTTGAAACCCCGAGTTCCGAAATCTCAAAATTATGGGTCCCACCTTTCCTCTTTTTCACTTTTTGCAATTTTGGAAGTTATGGTGTGTAAAGGCTTGTCGTTTTAAGTCATGGGATTCTGAATCCCGAAATCCCAAAATCCCGAAGGGGGTCCCACCTTTCCTCTTTTTCACTTTTCGCAATTTCAAGAGTTCTGGGGTGTAGAGGTTAGGCTTTGAATTCACGAAACTCAGAACCCTGAAACCCTGAAAGGAAGGTCGCACTTGTCCCTTTTCTCATTTTTCAAGTTGTTGTGAGTTGATGCTCGAGTATTGGAACTCACGAAGTCCAAAACCCCAAAAACCTCGAAATGCGGGTCCCACCTGTTCCTTTTCGTATTTCGGAGGTTCCTCATCCAACGGTTTCTACCCTCCTAAGTCTGGGAAGGATCATCCTTAACATCATCATAGAACTTTATGATTCGACAGTTCACGGGATTTCGGTACTTTCCCGATGAATTTTCCACTGTCTATTCCTCTAAAGACATTTGATCGTTACCCTCCTGAGTTTTGATAGACCATCCTTAAATTTCGCACAGATCTATGAGATCTAACGATCCACTGGATTCCAGTCCTTTTCCCGACAATTTTATCACCGTTCATTCTCTTGAAGATATCTGGCGAGGGAGATTTGGCATTTTTTCATTGGATCTCAACCCCTGTGAGATGATGTTTCTCTCAACCTCGCTTTGAACACTTTAGGGTGATATGATTTTCTCTCTCTGAACAGCAGAGGCTCCTTCGAGCTAAGTTCGTATCGCCCTCTTACTTTGAGTATGTCGGAAGGGTGCAGGGAATAAGGGAAGGAACAAAATCATGGAGGGACCTTTTCTTTTTACCCACAAAAGCTTCTGTTTGAAGTAGATTAGATGGGTGTAATAATACCCTTACGGTCAAAATTGAATCATTCCTGTTTTTTTTACAATATAAGCTAAAAAAAAATTGATTTATGCCATGGGAATAAAAAAAAAAATTATGGTGATTTTTGAGGTACATTACATTGGAAAGTCCCAAGAAGCTCTGAAACTCGAAAAGTGTGGTCGTGGTTGGCGAGTAACAGATAACTTGGATCTTAGCTAGATCAACATGTACCCCATTCTCATCAACAATGTAGCCCAAGTATTGGACCTTGTTCATGCCAAAGGATCATTTTACTAAACTCGCATATAGCGTGTGCTTCCTCAGAGTGCTCAAAACCTACTGAATATGTTGCATGTGCTTCTCCCAAGTTTTGCTGAAGATGAGGATGTCATCCAAATATACCACCACAAAAGAGTTGGTAAAGGGTCTCAATACATCATCCATCAGCCTCGTGAAAGAGGTTGGTGCATTTTCTAAGCCAAAGTGCATGACCAACCATTTGAAGAGACCTTATTTACATTTGAAAGTTCTCTTCCATACATCAGTTCGTTCGATGGGAACCTGGTGGTAGCCATACTTTAGGTCAATATTGTTGAAGAACATTTCCCCCTTGAGTTGGTCAAGAAGGTCATCAATTTTGGGAATTGGTTATCGGTTCCTCACTATGATTTTGTTTAATTCTCTGTAATCAATGCAGAGCGAGTCTTGTCTTTCTTCTACACCAGTACAATTGGTCTTCCGAAAGGGGAGGATTTGGGTCTGATGTGCCCTAGATCTTGGATCTAACACTTTATTTTTTCATTTTCCATCAATGAGCGATGATAATCAATTAAGAAGAGGTGCCCCAAAGGTTAGATAAATTGGATGCTTAACTTGGTAGTGCATTGGTACCCAAGTGGGTTAGGAGAAGATGTCTATCTACTCTTCTATGATCCCATCCACTTTCTTCTGCTGCAAAGAAAGGCTCTATGTTGAGGCCACAAATGTGGAAATGACGTTCTTCTTATGCGAGTTTGACGTTCGATTTTTCTGATTGTTTAACACCTTTTTCTCCTGGAGTTGGTCAACACCAAATGACCATAGCTGATCTCCAACATTCAGGAAGATCCTATTGTCTCTTGGATAGATTCCTTTCATTACTTTGCGACTTTGAAAGTTTGGTCATGGTTTAAGCGACAAAGTGGGTCCCATGGAAGTGGGTAGGAAACCGCTAGTTTTCGATCAACCATCCGGTCACTATTTCGACAAGTTCCCTTCAACGAACTCTAAGAGATATGAGGTTCCAACATCTCATAGCTCTGGACCTATGAAGTCCCAAAGATCAGAAGTCTTAGCTCCCTTTTATCTTATTTCTAGGGTCTTGGTCATATGAGTTTTGAAAAGCACTGAGGGCTACACTCTTAACTGTTAGCTGAGATTTTTTTAAGGCCGAGGAATGATCTCGTGGACACTTCGATGACTGGCTTGAAGGAAGCGTCCTTACAACCACATAGCTCAAATTATATAACAACAAAAGGGACTTCAAGGGATGGATGAGTTAGACTCAGTCTACAGTCTGTCCCAACTCTATACTCGTGGTTTTTATCCTCAAGAAACCCCCATGAGGATTTTCTAACCAACACAGAGGCCAAAGCATTGCCCTGAATTTATTTAAAAACCTATCACTATGAGTATTCTTTTTATAGATAGAAGAAAACAAAAAACCATTGACAGGAGATAAAATTCAAACTATTCTTCAAAATCTTTAGACGGCTAGGCCATAGAGTCACAACTATCTAGCATCCGAAAAAAGATGCGATAATATGTCGTCATCCATGTATGTCAATGATGTATTTGTATAGTTCAATTACAAGAATTCAAATCATTCCTTTCAATTCAATTACCCAGAATAAGTGTAATCCTTATTTGTATTGAATGATTCAACTACCAGACTGACTATGGGTGTTCGCCTCTCCACAAAACCATAGGCTGAGAGGCATTCATTTTTAGCACTCTGGCCACCCTCGTAACAAGCCATGATATCACCAGGGGAAGCTCATGCAACTTCTCAGATATCCTCTATCTGTCACAGCCTATGCAAGGTTTATCATATGCTTCCTAAACATCAAGCTTGCGGTCCTCATCTGTGAGGAGTTCTCTCCTGTAACTAGAACAATTTTTTTATCTTCAGTTCTCCTTCAGAATTCCAAGAGCCTCACACGCTCCTCTTCTTTCTCTGAATGGTTCCCATACTTATTTGTGTATCTCCTCTCCTTCTCACCAGAAGGTTCTAGACCTGCCCTTTTCCTTCTGTCAGAAGGAACTTGGGTCAATCTGGGCCTGCTAGAAACTTCACTCTGTGGTACTTCAAGTTGGCAGTTTTCTATCTCCTCAACCACAACCTCCATTCTTCCATTCATTGGGGTAGTTATTATAACAGTATTGGTTCGTAGAAAATCAACACTTGTATCTCATAGAAAAGATATATTACTGATGTAACAAGTTTCAGTATGTAATTCAAATTCAGCCTTCAATGTAATGTGTATGTAGCGTTTAGGTCAATATGCATAGATTGTATTTCCTATACCAAACTTGACCACTAAACAACTATTGTTGTAACAGCAATAACAAATTTCTGTGCACATTTTATATGTCCAAATTTGCAATGTAAGGTGAGTATGTTAAGAATGAAATATAGACTATAGAAAACACATTTATATCATCAAAGCAGTATAACCCAAACGTATCAATGATGTAGCAAGTTCTAGATGCA
>JZKD02S0176210.1:10207-22966 GCA_000966675.3 Picea glauca
GTAAAAACCTCTTCTTCTTTATATGATAAGTATTATTTACATTCTTTACATTATCATACATTTGAGTACCAACTCATTGTGAGGCTACAACCTCTATTTTGCAAGCTGCAACTTGCTAAGAGCACCAACTCTCTGTTTTTCTCTAGCATCCACTAGAAGGAAGCACCAACTCCCTGGTTTCTCTAGCTCCAACTATAAGGAAGCACCAACTCCCTAGTTTCTCTAGCACCAACTAGACGAAAGCACCAACTCCCTGGTTTCTCTAGTACCAACTAGAAGGAAGCACCAACTCCCTGTGTTCAAGCCCCCACTTGAACCTCTGAGGACAACAGTCCTCCCTAGCACCTCCCAACCACCCTCGATTATGAATATTAAATACTGAATCCTATTACAGTGATATAGTGTTCAATAACAACTTACCAGTCTCATCACTGTTTTGCAAGATTTGGCTACTCAGACTTCCTCACTGTCTTCCAGCATGCATCCGCTGCCCATTCTGTTCTTCTACTTTTTATGCTCTGTGCGCCATGTCCATTTGCTGCACAGTGCTTCTTCTATGCTTTTCAGCTGCTGCACTCTGATCCATCTTCATGCATGAATCACCTTCAACAACATCCATCGCAATCCCAACAATCACAACAGCCTCGTCTCTTCTCTGTACTGTGTATATATAGCTTTTGTGCACCTTGTGCATGCAATACCTCTGCATACTCACACCGCGCCGATATCCTCCAGAACTCGAGTGCTCTGTCTGATCATCATCGTGACTCTTCAGCTTCTCTGGTCGTTTTATCCACTCATTCAACATCACTGTATGTTATGCTGAGATTCCTCAGCCTCTCTGGCAGTTGAGACTCTTCATCTTCTCTGTGACAGTCAAGATAACCTTCTCTGTTCCAGTTACAAGCTTCAATGCTCATCCAACTGTCAATCACCTCCACGAGCATCTTCATCCCTCTTGAAGATTCCCATAGACTCTTCATCTCCTTTGTCAATCACCCCGAAGGGTCTTTGATTCCTCTGGAAGACACCATCAGTGGTTCTGGCAGTTACACTGTGACGTGCAGCAACAACCCTCCAATCTCCTTCAGTTTCATCTGCATCATTGGATTAGCTGTGATTTAAGCGTTTCGCACTTTCACAATTCAGATATTCTGCGATGAGGCATCTTGACTCTTCATGTTGAGAGATCTGAAAAGGAGCTTGGCTGCTCTTGCTCCCTCCTCTACGTGACCAGAGGCGGTGAGCACTGGTTATAGCGATATTTCACCTTTTCAGTATTTCGACATTCGTATGATCCTGTGTTTTGACACTCCCAGACGCGATCCCTGAAATTTCGAGGCAGAGCTTATCTGCATTAGGTCCTTCCTCCACGTGACCACACGCGGTGACCACAGGCTGCGCTATAAGGCGTTGCGAACTTATGGTCTTCATTGACCCTGATCGACGATCCACAATCTCGATGAATCAACGGTCCAGATATTTTCGCGATCTTGCATCTCGCTGTTCCTTAGATGGAGGCTCTCGTTACTCCAAGTCGCGATACGCGAAGCTCCGAGATGGAGCTTAGATCAACGGTCCAGAACTCTTGGTGATCTGACGGTCTAGATCTTATCGTGAGTTTGCTTCTCGTGATTCCTGTGATGGAGGTTCTCGTCACTCCAAGTCGCGATACGTGAAGCTCCAAGATGGAGCTTAAATCAACGGTCCACGATTTCGATGAATCTACGGTTGTGATTAAATCGAGATTTCGCATATCGCGATTTCAATGGTCATATTTCTTGCCTCTCCAAGTCGCGAGTCGCAAAACTTCGAAATGGAGTCGGGAATTGTAAAATGGGATCCAACGATCAGAAATGCTGCTTCTCCTCCCAAGCAGTCCCGATCAACACTTGATCTGACGGTCATCTTGAATTGTAAATGGGATCCAACGATCATAAATGCTACTTCTCCTCTCGAGCTTACTTTGTTCGGCTTACTCTGATCTTGCCATCGATAATCTGCCAACAATCCTCTGCACTATCTCTTCTGAGCTTATTCGAATCTTCTCTGCAACGTCTTCTCATAATGCCCATCTATTACATATTTTCTGTACTCATGCCATATTCATTGCTGTACTTGCCATCAATGGCAAGCATTCGCTATCTGTTAAATATTTGCCAACAGTAAATGTTCATCAGTAAAAGAACTTTGGGATAAGTTACATGACATATATTCTTCACCCATCACAGATTCAGAAAATGTCAAAGAAGATGCAGATACAAATCAAGAAGAATTATGTTCCCCATGTCAAGCAGATTCATAAGATGAAGAGTACATATTCACCAGAGGTACGTTGTTTTGTTTTAATTGTGAAAAACGTGGACATATTGAAATAGAATGCCATGAAGGAAATGAGACAGAAAAACTAATTGAAAAGGAAGACAATTATGAAGAAGAATTGATTAGTGCTTTAGATGAACTAAGAGAAGAAAACAATTCACTCAAGAAAGAATTGATGAAACAAAATGAAAGTGTTCACATTTTTGAAGAAGCCCAACAATTCATTGAGAACTTAAGAATTCATCTAGAAGAAGCCAGAAAGATCAAAGAAAATCTTGAATATCAAAAAGCAGTGTTTGGAAACCAACATAGCAAGACAGAAGGAAGAAGCAAAAATGAGAGAAGATATTTACATATCATCATAAGGAAAGAACTAACGATCTAAACCAACTTGAGGTAGAGTTTGTTCAAGAAGATAAAGGACTTGAAGAATAAATAATCAGATTAAAAATTCAACTTGAAGAAGCAAAAAGAACATAATAAGTCATGAAGTCTCAGATAATGAAGAAAGAAGAAGAGGTTGAGAAGCTTGAAGAAGAAGTTGTCATATTGAGAAATAAAATCGTTAAGCTCAACAAGAACGTTAAAGAGACATAAACATCCACATTAGTTATAGAGAATGAAGAGAAGCACTCTAGGTTGCTAGAAAAGAAAAATGAAGAAAATAGAAAGAGTTATGCAGAAGTACTCAAAGGAAGGAATCATGGTCAACCAGAATCTTAGAAAACTATTGAAAATACATCTTCAAGAAGACCATCCATGTTCAAGCCACAAATAAGCTTCAATCATGATCATGATCAGTCAAGGCAAAAATTTAGAAGGACTACGTTACAAAGAAGATCATTCACTCCCAGGTGTGCAAATTTATTTTATGGTAATTGTTTTTATTGTACTAACTTTGGACATAAGGTTGCAGATTGTAGGGATTATAAAAGAAATGTCCAAGCAAGAAGTGCCTATGTGGTCACACGTAACATTGAGTGTTACAAGTTTCATAACTATGGACACATAACCAGTGATTGTAGAAGCATGATCGATACTTCCATGAAAGAGAATACTGATAATAGATATAAAAAAGTACGGATAAGAAAACATGAATAACAGGTGAACAAAAACCAGGTACCAGAGATCGCAAGATTAACAATAAAACGAGATGAATAAAATTCTATAGAGAAAATGAAAGATGTCAGATACATAAAGGTTTGGAAAATAACTGAAAGAAATGAAGGACAGGTAAATAAGGAACATGTTCAAGAGATTGTACTTTGAGACATTGTAGTGAAAGATGAATCCACAGAAAGAAAGAAGTCAGAGTTCAGAGAGATAATGAATCTACCGATGAAGATGATGATGAATCTACCAATGAAGATGATGATGAATACACATCAGAGCAAGAATTGTTCTGAGCCATCTGGCTTAGAGACTCCCAAGTAATATGAACATTAAACAAGGGGAGTCTATGCGATAGTTGTGACAGACCAAAGAACCATCATTCGAGCAACTTGCAGAGTTTGAGAAGACAGATTCAGAGCAATCAATTAATAGAAGTACGGTTTGATAGATTAATCAAGACTTCATGATAGTATAGTGATAAATGGGTCAACATTATGGACAGTTGCACAAGTAGAGTCTTGGACAACATGGACATAGATGGATTCGTAAGAACACTTAGCAGGTTTGGACATACATATGATAGTGGACAAGAGCATGGATTCATATATTGGTTCAAAGAGTGGTTAAGAGACAAATAAACATTATCATAATGGATGATGATTACATAGGAAATGGCTTGAACAATGCTAATGGATTCCAAATTGATAGATAGTTTTTTGGACACATGCAGTGCATAGAAACAACGTAATGCTAAGAAACAACAATGACAAAACTCCCTACAAACTATGGAAATGAAGCAAAAACAACAACCTCTACATCAAGGTAACTCAAGGTAATATTTTATTAATTGAAATTTATGTTGATGATATTGTTTTGGAAGTACTAATGACAGGTTAAGCCAGAAATTTGCAAAGGATATGCATAATGAATTTGAAATGTCATTACTTGGAGGACTATCCTTCTTTTTGGGTCTTCATATATGTCAAATAAACCAAGGAATTTTTATTTCTCAAACTAAGTATACCAGAGAAATAATAAAGAGATTCGGAATGGAAAATTGCAAACCAATGACCACTCCTATACAAACCAGTTGCAAGTTGAGCAAAGATGATGATTCAAAGTCTATAGAACATAGACAATACAAGTCAATGATTGGTAGTTTACTATATGTGACAACATCCAGACTGGATGTAATGCAAGTAGTTGGATAGGTGGCACCATTTCATGCAACACCAAAGGAATCACATGTATTAATAGTGAAGAGGATTTTCAGATATCTCAAAGGAACATAAGAGTTTGAATTATGGTATCCAAAAGGAAATGATCTATCACTTATTGCCTACACAGATGCAGATTGGGTAGGTTGCATTAATGACCGATGAAACACCAGTGGAACAATGTTCTACTTGGGTGAGTGTTTAGTATCTTGGATAAACAAGAAACAATCATCAATATCCTTATCTATAGCTGAGACATAGTATATTGCAACATCAACATGTTGTACACAGGTTCTATGGATGAAACAAACTTTGACAGATATACAGGTTGAGTATGATGAGCCCATTCCAATCTATTGTGATAACACAAATGCCATCAGTATCTCAAAAATCCTGGTGATACACTCCAAGACGAAGCACATTCCAATCAAGTATCACTTTCTAACAGGAACAGGTTGCAGAGAAGAACATCAAAGTTGAATATGTGGGAACAAAAGAACAAGTGACATACATCTTTACAAAACTGCTTCCACGGGAAGCCCTTGAGTATCTTCGCTAGAGACTAGGAGTATTTTCTACTCCAAAATGAATTATTTTGAATGCTTGTCTTATATGTCTTATATGTACACGGGGAAGCACCATAAATAGTACAAAGGGGGAGATATTTATCAGATGAAAATGTAAATTCTTTGAGAGAGAGCATAGAGGCATGTTTCCAAGGGGAGCGATTGTCACAAGGGAATAATGAACGATATGACTTCAAAGTGATACCCTTTGTCAAAGGGGGAGATACTATTCATATGAAGGGAAACAGAGGGATCAAAGACTTATAAACTCAAAGAAAAAATCAAAGGCACGTAGACAGGGGGAGCATCCATACGGAGAGTTCATTCAGGGGGAGAAACCCCAAAGGGAGATACCCTTTTCCATTGATGTTAAAGGGGGAGAGATATAAACATTGATGAAGAGTATACGCATGAATGTTATCATGACTAAGTGTTTCCATCAATGTTGGTGTTGCCATCAATGCCAAAGGGGGATATTGTCAGTCAATTAGCTTAGGTTGATGGATAATTGGTATGGATTTTTGGTTTTCATTGATCTCAACCATTGGAGAGTGATATTGTAGATTGATGTCAACTCTTAGTGATTGATGTCAACCCTTGGAGAAAGTCTAGTAGCGAATTCCGTTAGTACAAAGGTTTGGGTAATGGACCCAAGGTTGTTTCATGTATAATGGTATGATTTTTAATATATTTTAAGGTAATACTATTCTATATGGATAATACATGTCATTCAATTTCTGGTGGTATGTGGAACATCACATAACTCCTCACGGTTAGAGAGTTATGGCCATGAGAAGTTGGAGAACCCAGGTTTGGGTAATGGACCCAAGTTTGTTTGATGAATAATGGTATGAATTTTGATATATTTGCAGGTACTATTATTCTATATGGATAGTACATGTCATTCCATTTCTAGTGGTATGTGGAATGTCACATAACTCCTCACGGTTTGAGAGTTATGGTCTTACGAAGTTGGAGGACCCTCATATGTCATATAGAAGTCCCAAAAGGTCAAAGTAGTCAAAGTGGTTTAAGAGATTTTAGAAGGTAAATAATAAAGTGAAGTGATGAATGTACTATAATTCAAAGTGAATACAAAATAAATTATTTAAATAATAAATTTAATGGAGAAATTAGAAGTGGGTTATGTTAAAATATAGAAGATCGTGTGCTCGTTTTACCATTGACGATACCCTCGTCACCCAACCATAGGCCGAAGCCACCCTCCGAGCACCTTAACCTTGACTGAGAATTCCTCCGGAAGCAAACCCTGGGCTAGATATCCAAACAAAGGGTAGCACACCTTTCCCCAAGGATAGCACATCAAAAAAAGCTGATCAGATAGTCCAAACCCTAGCCAAGAGATATTCAAGTCAATACTGAAAACTTACTGTTGCTGCAGCTCTCCTCCACACGTGCGCACCAAACTGAGAACTGCAATTATGAGATGTTGTCAAATGAGAACTGACACCCTGTATTTATACTGGTTCTGCCAGATTTGCTAGGGTCGACTTCTCCTTCTGGGTATGTGTCTGTTCAATATATTATTATTATTTCTGGCCGACTTCTTCTCTTGGAGGCTAATAACCTAATATAAATTATTTTCTTGAGTCAACAAGGCTTCTAGGGTTATTATCCAACTCATTAGGGTTTTCTCTTTCTTTTCAGAGTCTTCTATTCTTGCCAGGTTCACACGTGGAGGTAAATATCTCCCGCAACTACCATAATATTAACACTCCCTCCTAGCTAGGGAGGTATTACAGGTAATGGACTTGAGCACAAAAATATACCATTTACCCGGTAGCATCAATATAATCGTCTAGACTATTTCATGACTAGATCATGAGCATCACCATCATCATCAACTACATCATCTCTCAGAACCATACTTCATCTGAGTAATTATACATGATGCCAGATAAATCACTCACACCATAGAGTGATACAAGAGCCACTCTTATAATCTAGAGGAGTAAATGATTTGAACCAATTTCCGTTTGGAAAATCATTCGTTTGAATGGTGATTATTTCCAATAAACTGTTGATAGTCTTCAAGGCAGTTAAAACAAAAATAGAACACAACTGTGTCTATCCATAGTAGTACATAAATACAATCCAATGGTTCACTACCACACCAAGTTACACACAAGTACTTGATCTACAACGTAAGGTTGCGAACAGTGGAACATATCCACCATAGTAGTCCTCATCTACTGTCATACAATCTTCATAAAAAACATCTGATAGCAATCTGCATAGAAATAATGTTATGATATATACTGAATTATTTGGGCCAATCTTTCACTCACATCTATGAGCTCTGAAAGAATATCTGCCTCACGAACAGTGGAACTATCCACCACAGTAGTCTATATCTACTGTCTTCATAACAAACATCTGATAGCAACCTGCACATAAATGTTAAATTTATAAGCAGCTGCAAGAACCATTCTCCTGGAGGATGGCTAAGACCCTAGACGAGATCTAGGGCCCCCAGTGCACTCTTGGGGTACTTGGTTTGGGACCAAATAGTCAGTGCCATGGCAAAAGACCCTTGTTAGGACCCCCAGTATATGACTGGGGTTCTTGGTCTAGGACCAAGCAGTTGAAGCCCCTAGATCCTAGGGCCCCTGGAAATGTCCAGGGTACCCATGCATACGAAATGGGTTGATCCTTGGTCTTTGACCTTGGTGGATAAGACCCTAGAAAAAGTTTTGGGGCTACTTGATCCTCTATCAAGTATCTTGATGGTACATGGCCTTCCTTGAAGAAGGACATAACCACATGAGGGATAAGTCCCATATGCAATGATGATAAAGTAATAAGTTCACCATGTTAAATGAAGGAATGAGTATTGCCACATAGCTAACCCTCCTTTATCTTTATTTGTGTTGGTTTGGGGTTTTTGTGTTTTAAGGGTAAATTAGATTTAAATTATATCATGTTTAAATTATCTAATTTAAACATGATATTTTAATATTATTTTTAATTTAACTTTGCCCTAACCTAAACTATAAATTGAACCCCCCCCTCTCATTTCACTCACTTATTTTTCACTTTTCTTCTAAGTGTGAGCGCTGATCTATCTTGTGCTGCGACCCTCCTCTACTGTTGAAGTCTTGCTGTGGTCTCCTCCTGCTGATGAGGTCCCTCCTTGCTGCGGCCTCCTTTTGTTGGTGATGTCCATCCTATATGCGACTTGTCCTTTCTTTGTTGCAGGGCTTGTGTAGTGTGTGGCAGCGGAAACCTTAAAGGCTATTAGGGTGCGGCCTCTTTGTGTTTTGGCTGTGATAACCTTGCTGTGGAGGGTGCGGCTTCATATCCATTGTTCTATCGCTGAGTTTTTGGGCTACGGCCTCTCCCTTATTGCTGTGTGAAGTGCCTAGGAGCTGCGACCTCCTCTTTTTTGCTGTCTGGGGTGCCTAAGGCTACGACCATCTCTTGTTGGCTGTTTGGTGTGCCAAAAAAACAGAGGCCTACTATTCTTGCTGTGTGATGAAGCCTATAGGCTGCAACCAAGCTCTCTTTGCTGTGTTAAACCTATAGGGTACAACCTCCTATCTCCTACTGTAAACAAGGTTATCCACAGTCTCCTTGTGTAAGGTTTTGGATGTTTTATACCTACTGTTGTTTGAGGGTTTGTCCTTGTTAGGGTTTCTAGTTTTTATCTCTTTGTGGCAAGAAAATTCCTTCATCTATTGGCAAAGAGATCCAACCTATAAGGTGGTTCTATGAACTGAACCTTGTCTGAGCATACTACAAATGGTTCTACATCTCTTGTGGTTACTGAACTTTCTTCTGAGGTAAGATTGCAGTACTAGGTAAGCTGCCTACTCATCATCTCCAAATCTAGATCTTATTTTGACTTCAGCACTGTTAAATCTATTTAAATTTGTGTATCAAATGTTAGATCTAAAGCTACACATTGAATTTACATTTATCTCTATAATTGTTCACTGTTTATGATCATATCTAAGAAATGTTTTGTACAGCTCTATAGATCCATATTTCTGTTCATCTTATTCTGATCTGATCACTATCAAATTAGTAGAGTTCTTGTTTATTAGATCTGAGTTTTGTTTTTGATCTTCAGATCTATTTTTTACTAAGTTCTTTGTTGTTTCTCCTTAGATCTGAATACTAGTTAAAGTGTTCTAAGTCTGTTGATTGTTGATCTTTAGATCTAGCTGTTTCCTTCACTGAAAATAAAAAGAGACTACTGTTCTTCATCTTTACCCTAATTCTAACATGGTATCAGAGCTAAGGGTGTAAATAGAGCTCAAGAGCCTAATCTTGAGCCTACACAGATCCACTTTGTTAGGGTTGTTTTGCAGATTACAGTCATCTAATCTAGCACAGATTCAAACATGACTTCCTTATCAGTCAAAGCTGAAGATAGACTTGTAGGGGCAACAAAATTTAATGCCTGGAAATATATAATAATAAACATACTTGAAGAAAATGATCTAGAAGATTATATCACTAGAGAGATCGAAGAACCTACTACAAACACAACTAGGGTAGCATATAAGAGGAAACAAACCAAGGCTAAAAGAATCATTTTTGATTCTATCAAAGACAACATAATGCCTTTAATTGGTCATTTAAGGACTGCCAAATAATGTTTTGATGCTTTGGAAAATCTCTATGAGAAGAAGGCACCTACTCAGAAGAGAATCTTGAAGAAACAATTATGTACTTTGAAAATGGGAAAGGATGATATAGTTTCCACCTTCTTCTCCAAAATTTCTCAAACTAGAGATCAACTTATTGTAATAGAAGTTCCTGTAGATGATGATGACCTGGTTCAAACAACTATTGATGGACTTCCTGCTACTTGGGGAGTTTTTCTTGCATCCTTGAATGGAAGAGAATCTCAACCTAATTTTGAAAGGTTGTGGCATGACTGCTTGGAAGAAGAAGGAAGACTAAACAACATAAATGACTATCATATCCTACAAGATCATGCCCTTGCAGCAAAGACCAAGAAATGGAAGAAGTTCCCGAAGTCAAAAGACAAAGGTAAGAAACTCAAAGGTGAGCTCTCTCACTTCAATCCTCTTTTATCTAAAGTTAAATGTTTTAACTGCAATAGGCTAGGACATTATGCAAAAGATTGCAGGAGTCCTCCCTCTCAGCAGAGAAGAAAAGGAAGATTTCAAGCCTAAGTTGCCACTGAAGAGGATAAACCCCAAGAAGAGCCTCAAAGAAGACAAGCCAGGGCTACCACTAAAGAGAAAGAACCACAGAAGGAATAGTACCTCATCTCAGCTCTTTCCGACACTATCACCAAATCAGAGGAAATTTGGCTAATAGACAGTGGTGCTTCCAAACACGACTAGCTTCAAACATAACCTTGCAAATTATCAAGACAAAAAATTCAAAGAAAAGGTTGAGCTAGGTGATGACGACACCTATGACATAAAAGGTTTTGGCTCTACCTCTTTCCAGTTTCTCCCAGGTAATATCTTTCACATTGATGAAATTCTTTATGTACCTGGTTTAAAGAAAAAATTAATTTCTATTCCAGTCTTAGAAAGTAAAGGTTATTCAGTAGTTTTTTCAAAAGGAAAATCCCTTTTATGGTCCTCAAATGAAGATTTAAGTATTGCTATAACAATTGGAACTCGTGAGTGTGGACTTTATAAGCTTTCAGGTCAAGTTGTTCAAGCTCTAGTTCATGAGACGATAAATCCCTGCGAGCTTTGGCATAGGAGACTTGGACACCTAAATTACAATGCACTTCCAGGTTTGCAAAAGATGGTGACAGGTATGCCAGTATTTTCTGTTGAGCATAATAGTGTCTGTAAAGGTTGTTCACTTGGTAAGAACATAAAGAAACCTTATCCTCTCAACAACAGAAAATCATATGGAATCTTAGACTTAATCCATTCTGATCTTTGTGGTCCTATGTCTGCACCCTCTATGAATGGTTGTATCTATTATATTATTTTTATTGATGATTTTTTACGTAAAACTTGGATTTACTTCTTAAAGACTAAAGATGAATCTTTTAGCAGATTTCAAGACTTAAAGAATCTTGTTGAAAATCAAACAGAAAGGCGCATCCGAGTTTTCAGAATAGACAACGGTAAAGAATTTGACTCCCTCAAATATGATGAACTTTGTCGAGCTTCAGGAATTAAGAGGGAGCTGACCGTGCCATACAACCCTCAACAAAATGGTGTAGCTGAACGAAAGAACAGAACTATCTGTGAAGCAGCTAGGGCCATGATGCATGATCAAAATTTTCCTCTATCACTTTGGGCTGAGGCTGCCAGTACAACAGTATACATACAGAATAGACGTCCTCACAAAGTCCTTGAAGTGAAAACTCCTGAAGAAGTTTTCACCGGGTGCAAACCCTCAGTTGAGCATTTAAGAATCTTTGGCAGTCCAATTTACATACACATTCCAAAAGAGAAGATGACAAAACTAGAGCCCTCTAGTAAGAAATGTTTTTTTGTGGGATACAGTGAGACCTCAAAAGCCTACAGGATTTATATCCCTGGACAAAAGTTCATTTAAGTAAGCAGAGATGTGACATTTCATGAAGAAACAACATTCCGTCAGGCCAAAGATCTTCCATGTGATTCAGAGGAGCGAGAAGCTCCACCATTTGATTCTTCTCCTCCGAATGAGAAGAGGGAGGAAACCTCTGAAATTGTAGCATATCCGTCAAGAGACACTATTGAATTTCCAATGGAGTTACCTCCTGTCAAAAGGAAAACAGCTTGGTGCTGGGAGATATTGAAAGAAGCAGAAAAGCACTTAGCTCCAAAGGGCACCTTCAGAGAAAGTAAGAAACCAGATAAGTACTCTGGTCTCATAATAAAATTAAATACTGTAATTGATTCTGAACCTTCCACCTTTACTGATGCTTTCAAACATCAAGTATGGAAGGATGCTATGAGCGAAGAATATGATTCTATTTTGAAGAATCATGTATGGATAGTAGTTCCTAGACCTCATGGTAAATCTGTAGTGACTTCAAAATGGATTTATAAGATAAAGCATGCAGCAGATGGCAGCGTTGAGAAATACAAGGCGAGATTTGTGGCTTGTGGTTTCTCTCAGAAAGAAGGTATTGACTACGATGAGATCTTTGCTCCAATTTCTAGGTATTCTTCTATCAGAATCATCATTTCACTTGCAGCAGTTTTTGGTTGGAAACTTCACCAGATGGACGTTAAGACTGCTTTTCTTAACAGTGAAGTTGAACAAGAGGTTTACATTGAGCAACCTGAAGGTTTCGTGATACATGATGAAATATCTCATGTATGTAAACTCAATAAAGCTCTGTACAGGATGAAACAAGCTCTAAGATCTTGGTACGGTAGAATAGACAACGTTTTACAAAGTCTTGGATTCTCCAAGAGCATAGCAGATCCAAATCTCTATATAAAGATCATTCAAAATCATCCAGTATCCTAGTCTTATATGTGGATGATCTGTTCCTCACTGGAGAGGAAACCTTGATAGCTCAGACTAAGAGGGAGCTTTCTGAAGAATTTGAAATGAAAGATTTGGGGCTCATGCAC
>JZKD02S0176221.1:0-22966 GCA_000966675.3 Picea glauca
CTCCAATGATTTGGGTTCCCAAAGGAGAACCTCATGTTGAATGTGATCCTTTAAAGTTCCTATGAATACATCAATCAAGTGCTCATATGGAATATTGGTTACCTTTATATTCAATATTTGGAAGTTCTCAATGTGCTCGGTAACTGAACCCTTTTCCTTGAGATTTATCAATTGGCTAAAGAAGGTATTGCTCCTTGTATCCTCATAGTGTGCTATCATTTCTTCCGTCAAAATTGTCCAAGTAATGAGTTATTTGTGAGAACAAATCCATCGATACCATACAAATTGATTAGGTTCTAAATATAAAGAAGCAATTCGTACCTTTTGTGTATGTGGCACATTATGGAGATCAAAGAATTGCTCCATCTAAAGTATCCATGTGATTGGGTCCTTGCCATGAAACTTCCTCATATTAATCTTAGGAACGTGATTGGTCTTCAAACCAAAGTTGAAGTTTCTCCATTCTTGATTCACCTTCCTTGTGTCCCCATCATGAATTTCATGGGATGCATTTTCACTTTCAGGTGTCTTCTATATTATGAAAATTTTCAATACTTCCATGATCTCCCCTTTTAAACCATCCATCTTAGTATCCAACATAGCTTCCACTGAATCCATCCTCTTTTGTAGTTCATTTATCTCCCTACACATTTCTTCACCTTCATCAAGAGTCCAAGTAGGATTTTCTGGAGGCTTATTTGGTGTAGAAGTTCCCTTTTTTGGTGGCATGTTGGCCAAGCATCACTTTTGAACCTTGATTTTGAGGTGGTTCTGCTAGACAATATTTATTCTGTTGTATCTCCCAAATTTCGGCCCTTCTGGGTATGAAACTTTCTTTTATGTAGTTCTCTAATAATTCTTCTCTGCAATTCCATAGGTTTGATCAAAATTGGATGTGCCAAGTGGAATTTATGGTAAATTCCCCACAACTTGCCGATTTTTGGCCTTTCTAGGAGATCTCACTTGTATATCATGCCCTGCACAAAATAATTGATATAAAATTTTGAAACTCACATCAGAAATACTAAAGACTATCCACGATCAAATGAAATCTTTCCCACTCAATTTGGATACTTTAGGAAGAAGTTATGATTGTTTTACCTGGAACACCTTCTTGAGACTAGTCAATAGGACTATTCAAATACCCTACCTTACACAGGGTGTATCTACAAATTTAAGATGACCCAGAAGATGAACTATTTCCCACATATACCTTACTAATTTTTATAAATATCCCCTGGAGTTTAGGGTATGAAACATTACAAAAAAAAATTTATAGCGAAAATTCTACAATGACTCAGTTCAGGATGATTCTAGAACCCTATCTTGTACAACATGCATCTCCTAAAGTATAAGGTCTCAGGAGCTGAATTTTGAACCCAACGTACCTTGATATGTCTACTAAATATCCTCCAATATCTTCCTTTTGAAACATTGTAGAGAAAACGTTATATCAAAAATTCCAAGGTATCTCAGATGTAGCAACGAAACCCCAAGACCTTGAGCTCTGATACCATATGTTAAGAACCAAATATAAATATAGCATAGAAAAACCTCAAAAAAAGTACTCAACACCTTGAAAAAGAGACAATTTCAGATAATAAGCCTCTTCGAGGGGGCAACGTCCTTTTACCCCACCAAAATTTTCAAGTACAAGATGATTCAAAATGAAAATGTCTCCTTGGTATATATAAGAGACTAGGAGGTATAATTACATCTAATGGCCTAAAGATGACATAAATAAAATAAGAGTACTAATATAATATGCCACAATTAAAGGGTAATGAGCCAATATTAGGGCTTAACAACAGTCAGTTCTGACAAAAGCATTCTCCACGACGCTAGCGGATTTGGAGATGTTTATAGGTATTATGCTCGGCATAAACAACATGTGTAGCCAAAGGGTTGATACGAAAAGACCTATCTCCAGTCATAGTCAAGGTGAATTCCCCTGCTTCAATTCTTTTTAACTCAGGGAGGAAGTAATATCTGTGATCGAGATCGTCCCAGGTTTTATCCATACTAGTCATTTCTTCCATGATTGCTTCATCTGAGGGAAAGACTAAGTCTAAAGATTCTGTATTAGCGAGGGAACTTTGACCTAAAATAGGCTCTAGAATTGGATCTAACTATTATGTGGGAGTTGGGTCAGGGTCGGCGGAAGCTTGTTGGACTAAAGAGTATGCCACTTCTGTCATGAAAAAGGGCATGGACATACTATGGTGTCATGTCCCTTCCATCGTGGTCAATGGGGAAGGAAGAATACATAGATCGTTAACTTATGGTGGTCAAATATGAACTTAATATCACCTTGAGAAGGTGGGTAATCAAAAGTACCCATCAAAGGTGGGCACAAACCAACCCCTATGTTGACGATGTTGGATTGAGGGTTATAAATCATGGGGAACGTGGATGCCCCCAATGAATGGTCAGGACGAGAGAAAGACAAATGATCAATGGTCACGATTTGACCCTCGTGTGGAAATAACAAGACCTGAAAAATTGTAGCTACTACTTCTTGCATAGAATAGGTCCAACTCCTCCCTAACAAGAGATTGTAGTCAAGAGATGCATCAACCACTTCAACCTCGACACACACAGTTTTCCCTCCTAACTGCATGCAAAAAGAGGGGATAATGCCATGTGGTTGAAATGAATGACCATCGAAAGCGGTAACAAGAGTAGGTGACAGAGAAAAAACAGGCTGGCTAATGGCCTTCCAACACACCAAAGACATTACACATGTTGAGTCACCCTCGTCAACCACCATGTGGAAAATGTTCCAAGTAAAAGTTTTCATCGTGTAAGTCACTACTATATGGAATGCTACGTGGTAAGGGAGACAAGGTTTTAAGTTGATCGTATCAAGAGTGATCATACCTGGATTATAAGTCTCGGAAGATCCTAAAGTGGATAACACAGCCTTTCTTTGGGAAGGGCATCTTTGGAGAACTTCCAAACGAAGACATATCACAAGGGGTTTGAGACAAATCCTCCACCACGGAGTAGTTTTCGGTGGCCCTTGCATTTGGGTTGTGAGAAGCTTTCTTAAATGAACATTTTGGGATGCATGTCATGGTTTCTCCCAACATCTTCTTGATCTGGAGAGGAAGAGATGGGGTTTCAACTTCTTTACCTTTCTCAGAGGTGCTTGGCTTGTTGTAATCATGTGCTCTAGTCGATATATAGGCATCACCTTTCATCAAATACACATTCGTGGATGCAGGATTGTTTGAATATGAAGAGGGTCCTTGGTTGCCCCGTTTCGTGCTTGTAGAGGCTTGATTTAGATTTTGGCCATGTTGAAATGGGTTTGTTAACACAACAGGTTGTTTCTGTGACAATAACTTTTGATCCTTTGCAAGCTGAGGGCACTAGTGATTTGGGTGGTCTTCCACACAGAGATTACACAGATACTTCGAATTCCTTTTTTCAGTGTTGCCCCTACCATCATTATTAGTGGGTTTCTTATCCCCCTTACCCTTCTTATGTTGTTTCTTCTTTCCATCAGGATGTCAGGTGGCCTTCAGATTTTTCGATGCACACTATGTACATACGATGTTTGGGTAGTGGGAGCAGCTAGAACAGTAATCTAGTTGGTTGTTGTATGTTGGATAGACAATTGTTGCAATTGTTTTGTCAGTTGTTCAATGGGCTTTGTTTGTGCTGAACCAACAATACCATCGGCATGTGGTCCAACTCTCTGTCTATTTTTATCAAGTATTGATTGTGGTGCATCTGGAAAGATCTTATAAAGTAGACCAAACTGAGAATAGATTAGCTCAAGTTGTTGAGCTCTCATGATTGCATCTTCTTCGAAAAATACTCCTGACGTTGCAACGTCTTTGGATAACTGAGGGACCAAAGACTTAAGGAACCAATAAAGAAATAATGTTGGTGGGACTGGTACCTTAATCAAACTCTTCTAGTGTCTCCATTCTCGGATCTGATCAGAGATATGGTCCACTTTTGTCTGTTTGAAATTAGCCAACAATTTTGTGCCAATGTCATATCTCACAGGTAATTGGAAATGGTTTAGGAAAGCCATTGCCAATCCGTTGAAGGAAGAGTATCTTGAGCGGTCGAGCTCAATGTACCATTTTGCATCACTCCCAATGAGAGTACATTGAAAAAATCTCAACCGTACGAAGTCATCTTTCAATGATTTAGATGAGCACCAAAGGTGAAAAGTAGTCACATGATCTCCTGGATCTTCGTTAGGCTTGGCTTCAAACTTTGGTATGTCCAAAGGCAACTTTGTCAGCATAGGGGTGTTGGGTATGTGTTATATTCTTTACATGTGTGTGTGTGTGGGCATGTCAGGTTTGACAATCCCAAATTAAGGGAATAGGGGTTTGGTATCTACGGAATACCTAAAAACATTGTATATATTGTATGGTGAATGGTGAAATTCGAGATAATGAATATAAGAAAGGTTTTCCTGGTTGAGAGTTTCTGGTATAAAATCTCTGTGTACTCTCTGTATGAGACATTGATTCATTTTTGTCTTGCTTAAGAATATATATGCATTACTTTACTTCACAGGTTTAAAACTTACAAGGGGGACAATGTGGATCGTGATAGATAGGGTCGTTCAACAACCTTGTTAAGTCTGGAAAATGCAAGGTTCCGAGGAAAGGTATTTTGGGTTGTTGGTGATAACCATGGAAAAAGGGGCATGGAGTTTGGTTGGCACCAAGTTGCCAGGAAAAGTTGGGTTGTTGGCCTAGGTTCTGGTAAAAATCATGGCCATGACCAATGTATAGATTTTGCGTTTGAGGAGACATCATCTGTTGATTCCCAAAATATGACGTAGATGGTTGGGCGTACATTACATTCGGAGGACTTTGGGAAGGGTTGACCCATGTCGATCCCATGGGCATAGGTACTGCACCTTGCCTAGGGTTCCATTGGTTGTGAAAAGAGTTTCCCCCAATCGTCATTCCTGACGAGGGAATTGATCCTTGCCAAGAATTCCAAGGTNTATCTCACAGGTAATTGGAAATGGTTTAGGAAAGCCATTGCCAATCCGTTGAAGGAAGAGTATCTTGAGCGGTCGAGCTCAATGTACCATTTTGCATCACTCCCAATGAGAGTACGTTGAAAAAATCTCAACAGTACGAAGTCATCTTTCAATGATTTAGATGAGCACCAAAGGTGAAAAGTAGTCACATGATCTCCTGGATCTTCGTTAGGCTTGGCTTCAAACTTATGTATGTCCAAAGGCAACTTTTTCAGCATAGGGGTGTTGGGTATGTGTTATATTCTTTACATGTGTGTGTGTGGGCATGTCAGGTTTGACAATCCCGAATTAAGGGATTAGGGTTTTGGTATCTACGGAATACCTAAAAACATTGTATATATTGTATGGTGAATGGTGAAATTCGAGATAATGAATATAAGAAAGGTTTTCCCGGTTGAGCGTTTCTGGTATAAAATCTCTATGTACTCTCTGTATGAGACATTGATTCATTTTTGTCTTGCTTAAGAATATATATGCATTGATTTACTTCACAGGTTTAAAACTTACAAGGGGGACAATGCGGGTCGTGATAGATAGGGTCGTTCAACAACCTTGTTAAGTCTGGAAAATGCAAGGTTCCCAGGAAAGGTATTTTGGGTTGTTGGTGATAACCATGGAAAAAGGGGCATGGAGTTTGGTTGGCACCAGGTTTCCAGGAAAAGTTGGGTTGCTGGCCTAGGTTCTGGTAAAAATCATGGCCATGACCAACGTACGGATTTTGCGTTTGAGGAGACATCATCCACTGATTCCCGAAATAGGACGTAGACGGTTGGGCGTGCATTACATTCGGAGGACTTTGGGAAGGGTTGCCCCATGTCGATCCCATGGGCATAGGTACTGCACCTTGCCTGGGGTTCCATTGGTTGTGAAAAGAGTTTCCCCCAATCGTCATTCCTGACGAGGGAATTGATCCTTGCCAAGAATTCCAAGGTCCTAATGTGGAAGAAGTTCCTGGGTGTGCCCCCTATGTAAGAATAATACCCTTCATAGGATTAGGTTTTCCATAACCAGGGTTTCCCCCACTCGGGAAATAAACTGACGAGAAAGTGTTGTTACCAAATTCACAGAACAAAGAAAATGGTGTCGAACCTACCAACATATTATGAGAAGGTGGTCCTTGACTCCCTTCTCCAAATTAAATTTGGTGTGCGTTCGTCCTGGTGGATTGCTGGTGGGCACCACTGAGTGAAGGGTATGAAGGAGGTATATAACCTCCTCCATAAGGGAAAGCATTAAAGGGAGTTGAAGTTCCCCCCATGGGTCCTTGCAGAGGAGCGTTAAAGCTCCCTTCCCCCAGACCTAAAGTCAGTAAAGTGGAGTAGGAAAGTACAGGACTTGTACCTGATCTAGGCATCTCATATGAGAATAGAGTGCATGTCGCACTCTACGTGAAAGGAGTAGTGGCTGCTACCAAAGACGGGATTGGACCACTACTCAAGGTAGATGTAGTCGAGACCATGGTGACTTGGACAGGTGATGGTGGGTTAGGAGGTGGAACAACCCCTGTGGTGACAGTCGTAGTGGGAATAGGAGAATTCCTAGAAGAAGTGACAGCATTTGTTTTCATTGCTATGTGCGACACTGTCTGGCGCTCGTAAGGATAAACATGTACGATGATGGGCGCTGAACAATCAGTGATTGGAGTTTCAGGTATATTGAGAGCTTCCGCTCCAAGGTCTAAAATAGTTGGTTCCTATGGATGTTTGTCGGGCACAGTTTCGTATGACCTGATCACTTCAAAAGACCCTTGTTGGTATAGCTTTCGCCTTAGTGATGGCAGGGATGGCTCCAGTGTAACCGGTGACAGGACAAGAAGCTTTCGTGACCGGCAGAGCTCATGATCCTCCACTTTGTAAGAAGATCAAAGACACACTAGGGCTTTATATTCATTCAAAAACAACACACACTAGAAAAAGTCCCTACGAGATAAAACAAGAAATGACTTAACTTATTTGGAAGAACAGTTATAACAACCAACACTAGAGAAAATTATCAGTGTAAGTGAAACTCAAACATAGAAGCACCCTCTAGGTATACTCTACAAAGTGTCACTCAATGTCTGTCCTAGGTATCGTGGTCTACCCTCCCAGTCACCTGTGTAAGTCCCTAAAATAATGGTAACTAGGTTTTCAGCACGTGAACAGTCACTAGGCGGGTACAATCGATAGTCGGGTGGACTGCAATGAGTAGGGTATCAAGCCTAAAACTTGTCAAGGGTATTGAAAGAAAGTGGTTTTGAATACAACTAAGGACCTCAAATGGATTCGAGACCCATGAAGCTCTGTGGCAAATGCAATCAACAGAATCTAAAAACAAGCCCTCTATATGCGGTCTCCACTATGCTTGGTCCAGTTTTGGAGGGGTTATCTTGGCTACCTTTCCACATGAGACCTCATGTTTATCTCTTTTGTTAGAGGGGGGTCCCAGATAACTTTCACGATACTATTCTTTTAACACTCCCTAGCACAGACTCTTTTGTATGTTTTGCAGCCTTGAAGAGTTTCCTCTCCAACCTAAATCAAGGTTCTAGCCTAGACTACTTGATGGACCCTACAAACATAANGGGTTCCATTGGTTGTGAAAAGAGTTTCCCCCAATCGTCATTCCTGACGAGGGAATTGATCCTTGCCAAGAATTCCAAGGTCCTAATGTGGAAGAAGTTCCTGGGTGTGCCCCCTGTGTAGGAATAATACCCTTCATAGGATTAGGTTTTCCATAACCAGGGTTTCCCCCACTCAGGAAATAAGTTGACGAGAAAGTGTTGTTACCAAATTCACAGAACAAAGAAAATGGTGTCGAACCTACCAACATATTATGAGAAGGTGGTCCTTGACTCCCTTCTCCAAATGAAATTTGGTGTGCGTTCGGCCTGGTGTATTGCTGGTGGGCACCACTGAGTGAAGAGGATGAAGGAGGTATATAACCTCCTCCATAAGGGAAAGCATTAAAGGGAGTTGAAGTTCCCCCCATGGGTCCTTGCAGAGGAGAGTTAAAGCTCCCTTCCCCCATACCTAAAGTCAGTAAAGTGGAGTAGGAAAGTACAGGACTTGTACCTGAGCTAGGTATCTCGTATGAGAATAGAGTGCATGTCGCACTCTACGTGAAAGGTGCAGTGGCTGCTACCAAAGATAGGATTGGACCACTAATCAAGGTAGAGGTAGTCGAGACCATGGTGACTTGGACAGGTGATGGTGGGTTAGGAGGTGGAACACCCCCTGTGGTGATAGTCATAGTGGGAATAGGAGAATTCCTAGAAGAAGTGGCAGCATTTGTTTTCATTGCTATGTGCGACACTGTCTGGCGCTCGTAAGGATAAACCTGTACTATGATGGGCGCCGAACGATTAGTGATTGGAGTTTCAGGTATATTGAGAGCTTCCACTCCAAGGTCTAAAATAGTTGGTTCCTATGGATGTTTGTCGGGCACAGTTTCGTATGACCTGATCACTTCAAAATACCCTTGTTGGTATAGCTTTTGCCTTAGCGATGGCAGGGATGGCTCCAGTGTAACTAGTGGCAGGACAAGAAGCCTTCGTGACCGACAGAGCTCATGATCCTCCACTTTGTAAGAAGATCAAATACACACTAGGGCTTTATATTCATTCAAAAACAAGACACACTAGAAAAAGTCCCTACGAGATAAAACAAGAAATGACTAAACTTATTTGGAAGAACAGTTATAACAACCAACACTGGAGAAAATTATTAGTGTAAGTGAAACTCAAACATAGAAGCACCCTCTAGGTATACTCTACAAAGTGTCACTCAATGTCTGTCCTAGGTACCGTGGTCTACCCTCCCAGTCACCTGTGTAAGTCCCTAAAATAATGGTAACTAGGTTTTCAGCACGTGAACAGTCACTAGGCGGGTACAATCGATAGTCGGGTGGACTGCAATGAGTAGGGTATCAAGCCTAAAACTTGTCAAGGGTATTGAAATAAAGTGGTTTTGAATACAACTAAGGACCTCAAATGGATTCAAGACCCATGAAGCTCTGTGGCAAATGCAATCAACAGAATCTGAAAACAAGCCCTCTATATGCAGTCCCCACTATGCTTGGTCCAGTTTTGGAGGGGTTATCTTTTCTACCTTTCCACATGAGACCTCATGTTTATACCCTGTGTTAGAGGGGGGTCCCAGATAACTTTCACGATACTATACTTTTAACACTCCCTAGCACAGACTCTTTTGTATGTTTTGCAGCCTTGAAGAGTTTCCTCTCCAACCTAAATCAAGGTTCTAGCCTAGACTACTTGATGGACCCTACAAACATAAAGTATAGTTGATTTTAATTAATCGTTAATTTTTATGGCTTGTCTTAAGTCAAAKTTTATGAAAGTGAAACTAGTGATGTTTTGAGAGACGAAAGAAAAGATAAACATAAAGATGGAAACAAAATAACTTCTTCTCGACAATTKTTTTAATCAACTTTTCAAAATAAAAWWTTTCTAWGATCTTTGAACAGTAAACTCAAAACAAGATTTCGCTCGACTACAAGATGCTTATTTTCCTAATTAAACAACCAATAACTTATGAAATAAAAACTTTTCCTAGTTATTTATGCAAACCAACAACTACTTAACCAAACCAAGAAATAAAATAGTTTTTTTTTTTATTTAATGCTCGCAAAGCAAAAAGCAAAAATGATTATGAGTAAAGACCAAGAAAAATTATGGCCTAAGAATATATCGCAAAGAGTTACTGATAATAACACACAAACTAATGAAAGAAGACTCTCACACTTGTCTAAAAACCCTATGAAAGAAAAAAATTTATAAAAACTTTTTGATGAAAAAGAAAGCTATTGTTGTGATCATACCTAAGTTGCCGACTGCTATGACAGAGACCAAGAACCCTGAGAGGTATAACTCTTTAAAAGGAAAAGGATGACTGCCTCTCCTTAAAAAAAACTTTTCTCAATAGGCACGCTACTGACAGTTCAACAGACAGCGTGTGCACGTGAGTTGTGTAAGGTCATAAAATGTGTACACGCATGCAAACCATATGCAGGCTGCATGTACCTCTGCAACTCTTCAAAAATGAAAAGACAAGAAATTAAGCACTGGTAGAAACTACTGGTATTGAGAACTAGAATCTCTTGAAGACTCAGAAACTTACTTTGTCATTAAAGGAAAATAGTTGAAGGAAAATTTCATAGAACAAAACCAATCTAAGGTGGTACCTAAGCTACAAACTGCAAAAATAGAGACCAGAATGAGATCAAGAAAACCCCTGAGAGTGATCACTTCTTACAGGGGAGAGGATGACTACCTCTCTAAACAAAAATAATTTTGAACTCAGACACGCGACTAACACTTCATCAGTTAGCATGTTCACGTGAGCTGTGTGAAGGTAGGGCACATGTACATGCATGCAGACCTTATACAAGCCGCGTGTACTTCTGTGAATTACTGAAAATAAAATGTAGCTAAGAAAATAAATTAGGGAGTACTGGTATGGAATATTAGGATCCCTACTAGCTCATACTCTTGCAGAAACTCAGAAAAAAGGTGATAAAACCAATTTAAAACTACCAAAAGGTATCCCCAGAAAACCTGAGAGATCCCCAGTATGGTCACCAATTCTGTTGTGGGTGGGAAATCCGTCTTATGGACTAGCACTAAGGGTTTAATCATGCATGTATAAAATGACCATTTAAGGCCTCTACTTTTTTATTATTCTCCCAACACAAAACCCCACATTCATGCAATACAAAGGTGCAAACAAGATTAGGTAACTATACCTTAAATCCTTCGTTTGATGTCGATCCCTTCACTTTCACTCGCTCCTTGAATGCAAGCCTCCTCCCAAAGCTGACCTACAATCACACATAGACAAATAGAGAGCTTCAAACATGCATTTCATATACTAATTGATGGGTTAGATGTGACAATATCATGAGATAAATACACAATTTGAACACATGATATGGTGGGACAAAACAAGTATTCCTTTTTGTATTAATCTTCACAAGAGTACACTTTACAATATGTGGTTGGCACTACTCCTCGAATCTAGTCCTGGGCTCCTCTTCAACTATGCTCCAACTTCTTTTGTATATGCTTCTCTTCACACACTCGCTGCAAAAGTTGAGGCTAGGGGGATGCTAACTCGGGTAGAGTTTCTTTACTATGATTTTCCTCCTTTCAAATGGGACCCCTACCCCTTATTTTATATAGGCTAGAAGGAGCTATGTATCTAGTCAAGTGACCAACCATGCATGGTCGAAAGGTTTAGTTAACTTACCCAAAAATGGTGTGTTTCGTCAGCAACTTTCCTTTTTTGGTACTTTTGTAGGTACACGCGGGCTGTAATGGGCCAGCTAGCATGTACACGCAGGATGTAGTGGATCATATAGAGTGTACACATAGGCTGTAGTGGGTCAGCTAGCGTGTGCCTTTAAAAAAGGAGTTTTTAAGAAGAAATATTCAGTAGTGGCTTGACAAAGAAGGAAAATGAGATGGCCTGATGCCATGTAAGTATGTCTGATGCAAATTAGGGTTATAACAACTTCCTTTATTTTTTTTTAATTGTGATGGTATTGGTCATTTTTCTAACAAATGTCCTCATAAGGAAAAGAGAAATGATGAAGGTTAATCAAAAAACAAACAAACATATAAAGGAAAAAGAGCCACAAAGAAAGTTTTCAGGAAATCTCATGCACTAAAGAAGACATCTCATCATCATATGAAGATGAAGTCAGTGACAGTGAGACATAAAGAGTTATATTCATGGCAGTAGAAGACTCTGATAAAGAAGACTATGACGAAGAATATGAAGAATTCGAAGAAGAATATGAAGAAGTTGAAGAAGAAATTGAAGAGGCATGAGTTGACTACCGAGAGGAATTGTTGAGTGTCATAGAAGTTATTAGAAGAGAAAAGAGGAAAAACAAGAAGCTACAAGAGGAACTAGACAAGAAACAAGACACTCAGGAATTAGAACAAATTATCACAAATTTGAAGGTTCAAATTGAAGAAGATAAAAGAATTGAAGAAGCACTCAAAGAATAGCTATAAGGAAGATACATGATCATTGAAAACTTGGAATTAGAGTTTGTCACATTAAGAAATGATCTTCAAAAGAAAAATATGCAAGACAACTCAAAATGTTTGAACGAAATTATTAGTAGTCAAAGGAATAATCATGACAAGTCCGGACTTGGATACAATCAGGCATAAAAGGGATCAAGCTCCAAAATGATGAAACAAGAAACATATCCAAAAATATATGTAGAAACAATCAAAGGGGATAGGAAGGTCTACAAAGAAAATTATAGGGACACTCCTCCATCGAGAAGATTCAGATTTCAGAATCAATGATCGACAAAAACATATAGGTCTTAGGAAGAACAAGGATTCATAAGAGCACCTCTTTTCAAAATATATTCAAATCCCAGGTATCAAACTATCTTTTTTTTGTTTATGTTATGCATGAAATAATTTTGGACATAAAGTTTTGAATTGCAGAGATAACAACAAGAACATAAACAACTTTGAAAGCCATACAGAAAAGGGTTATCCAAGAATACCTACTGAAACACAAAGAATAAGTTATAATAGGTTTGAATCATTAAGCAGTGAAGTGGAATGCTACAAGTGTAACAACTTTGGACACATGGCCAAATATTGCAGAAAGACAATCCCTCCTAGAGAACCACAACATAACAACAACAATCACAGACAGGAACGTAAGAAAATGACATGGATAAGAAAGAAGAATCAATACAACAATGAATAATGCACATTCGCTCTACAAGATAAGAAGAAGAAACATGGTTGGTATGTTGACAGTGGTTGTTCAAAAACATTGACATGTGATAGAGACAGGTTTCTTACATTAACAAAGGAAAGATATGGATCAATCTCCTTCAGAAATGATGATTTAGCTAAAATCATTGGAAAAAGAACAGTCAGAATTGAGAACAAGAATACAAAAGAAGAAAATGTTCTACTAGTAGAAGATATGAAACATAATCTTCTAAGTGTGAGTCAAATGTGTGATGAAGGTCACAAAGTTACTTTCGATTCACAAAAGTGTGAGATAAGAAAAGAAGGTTCAAGAAAATTGATTACTACAGTTGCGAGAACTTCAAGCAACATATATGTGTTAAGTGAAATTGGAAATGAAAAGTGTTTTCTAGGAAATGAAGATTAAAGTTGGATATGGCATAGAAGAATGGGTCACATACAATTTTATAACCTTGTCAAAGTCAACAAAAGAGAAGTAGTCAGATAAATTCCCCAGATCACGAAACCAACCAACACTTTATGCAAACATTATCAACAAGGAAAGAAAATAAAGACCAGGTTCAAATCAAAGGAATATTCAACAACAAGACCAGTGGAAATTGTGCATATTGATCTAGTTGGACCAACTACAACAAAGGGTTTAAAAGGTGATAAATACTTTATGTTATTAGTTGATGATTATACAAGAATGACTACGGTTTTCTTTCTCAAGAATAAGTCAAAAGTTTTTTAAAACTTCAAGATCTACAAGGAAATGGTTGAAAATGAAATGGATTCAAAAATCAAATGCTTGAGATCTGATAATGGAGGATAGTTCACTTCAAATAAATTTATGGACTATTGCAACAATCATGGAATAAAAAGGAAATTCTCTATTGCTAGGACACCTCAATAGAATGGAGTTGTTGAAAGAAAGAATAGGACAATACAAGAAATGGCTCGAACAATGATAATGGATTCCCAATTGAAAAATATATTTTGGAGATAGAAAATGCATATAATAGTTCACATTCAAAATAGAGTAAGTCTCAGAAACAAAACTGAAAAAACTCCCTATGAGCTAGGGAAAGGAATAACAGAAAATGTGAAGCACTTCAGATTTTTTGGAAGCAAATGATACATCAAAAGACAAGNTTTCCTCTCCAACCTAAATCAAGGTTCTAGCCTAGACTACTTGATGGACCCTACAAACATAAAGTATAGTTGATTTTAATTAATCGTTAATTTTTATGGCTTGTCTTAAGTCAAAGTTTATGAAAGTGAAACTAGTGATGTTTTGAGAGACGAAAGAAAAGATAAACATAAAGATGGAAACAAAATAACTTCTTCTCGACAATTTTTTTAATCAACTTTTCAAAATAAAATTTTTCTATGATCTTTGAACAGTAAACTCAAAACAAGATTTCGCTCGACTACAAGATGCTTATTTTCCTAATTAAACAACCAATAACTTATGAAATAAAAACTTTTCCTAGTTATTTATGCAAACCAACAACTACTTAACCAAACCAAGAAATAAAATAGTTTTTTTTTTATTTAATGCTCGCAAAGCAAAAAGAAAAAATGATGATAAGTAAAGACCAAGAAAAATTATGGCCTAAGAATATATCGCAAAGAGTTACTGATAATAAAACACAAACTAATGAAAGAAGACTCTCACACTTGTCTAAAAACCATATGAAAGAAATTTTTTGATAAAAAAATTTTGATGAAAAAGAAAGCTATTGTTGTGATCATACCTAAGTTGTCAACTTCTATGACAGAGACCAAGAAGCCTGAGAGGTATAACTCTTTAAAAGGAAAAGGATGACTTCCTCTCCTTAAAAAAAACTTTTCTCAACAGGCACGCTACTGACAGTTCAACAGACAGCGTGTGCACGTGAGTTGTGTAAGGTCATAAAATGTGTACATGCATGTAGACCATATGCAAGCTGCGTGTACCTCTGCAACTCTTCAAAAATGAAAAGACAAGAAATTAAGCACTGGTAGAAACTACTGGTATTGAGAACTAGAATCTCTTGAAGACTCAGAAACTTACTTTGTCATTAAAGAAAAATAGTTGAAGGAAAATTTCATAGAACAAAACCAATCTAAGGTGGTACCTAAGCTACAAACTACAAAAATAGAGACCAGAATGAGATCAAGAAAACCCCTGAGAGTGGTCACTTCTTACAGGGGAGAGGATGACTACCTCTCTAAACAAAAATAATTTTGAACTCAGACACGCGACTAACACTTCATCAGTTAGCATGTTCACGCGAGCTGTGTGAAGTTAGGGCACGTGTACATGCATGCAGACCTTATACAAGCCGCGTGTACTTCTGTGAATTCCTAAAAATAAAATGCAGCTAAGCAAATAAATTAGGGAGTACTGGTATGGAATATTAGGATCCCTACTAGCTCATACTCTTGCAGAAACGCAGAAAAAAGGTGATAAAACCAATTTAAAACTACCAAAAGGTATCCCCAGAAAACCTGAGAGATCCCCAGTATGGTCGCCAATTCTGTTGTGGGTGGGAAATCTGTCTTATGGACTAGCACTAAGGGTTTAATCATGGATGTATAAAATGACCATTTAAGGCCTCTACTTTTTTATTATTCTCCCAACACAAAACCCCACATTCATGCAATACAAAGGTCCAAACAAGATTAGGTAACTATACCTTAAATCCTTCGTTTGATGTCGATCCCTTCACTTTCACTCGCTCCTTGAATGCAAGCCTCCTCCCAAAGATGACCTACAATCACACATAGACAAACAGAGAGCTTCAAACATGCATTTCATATACTAATTGATGGGTTAGATGTGACAATATCATGAGATAAATACACAATTTGAACACATGATATGGTGGGACAAAACAATTATTCCTTTTTTTATTAATCTTCACAAGAGTACACTTTACAATATGTGGTTGGAAATACTCCTCAAATCTAGTCCTGGGCTCCTCTTCAACTATGCTCCAACTACTTTTGTATATGCTTCTCTTCACACACTCGCTGCAAAAGTTGAGGCTAGGGGGATGCTAACTCAGGTAGAGTTTCTTTACTATGATTTTCCTCCTTTCAAATGGGACCCCTACCCCTTATTTTATATAGGCTAGAAGGAGCTATGTATCTATTCAAGTGACCGGCCATGCATGGTCAAAAGGTTTAGTTAACTTACCCAAAAATGGTGTGTTTCGTCAACAACTTTCCTTTTTTGGTGCTTTTGTAGGTACACGCGGGTTGTAATGGGCCAGCTAGCATGTACACGCAGGTTGTAGTGGGTCATCTAGAGTGTACACACAGGCTGTAGTGGGTCAGCTAGCGTGTGCCTTTAAAAAATGATTTTTTAAGAAGAGATATTTAGTAGTGGCTTGACAAAGAAGGAAAATGAGATGGCCTGATGCCATGTAAGTATGTCTGATGCAAATTAGGGTTATAACAAATTCCTTTAATTTTTTTTAATTGTGATGGTATTGGTCATTTTTCTAACAAATGTCCTCATAAGGAAAAGAGAAATGATGAAGGTTAATCAAAAAACAAACAAACATATAAAGGAAAAAGAGCCACAAAGAAAGTTTTCAGGAAATCTCATGCACTAAAGAAGACATCTCATCATCATATGAAGATGAAGTCAGTGACAGTGAGACATAAAGAGTTATATTCATGGCAGTAGAAGACTCTGATAAAGAAGACTATGACGAAGAATATGAAGAATTCGAAGAAGAATATGAAGAAGTTGAAGAAGAAATTGAAGAGGCATGAGTTGACTACCGAGAGGAATTGTTGAGTGTCATAGAAGTTATTAGAAGAGAAAAGAGGAAAAACAAGAAGCTACAAGAGGAACTAGACAAGAAACAAGACACTCAGGAATTAGAACAAATTATCACAAATTTGAAGGTTCAAATTGAAGAAGATAAAAGAATTGAAGAAGCACTCAAAGAATAGCTATAAGGAAGATACATGATCATTGAAAACTTGGAATTAGAGTTTGTCACATTAAGAAATGATCTTCAAAAGAAAAATATGCAAGACAACTCAAAATGTTTGAACGAAATTATTAGTAGTCAAAGGAATAATCATGACAAGTCCGGACTTGGATACAATCAGGCATAAAAGGGATCAAGCTCCAAAATGATGAAACAAGAAACATATCCAAAAATATATGTAGAAACAATCAAAGGGGATAGGAAGGTCTACAAAGAAAATTATAGGGACACTCCTCCATCGAGAAGATTCAGATTTCAGAATCAATGATCGACAAAAACATATAGGTCTTAGGAAGAACAAGGATTCATAAGAGCACCTCTTTTCAAAATATATTCAAATCCCAGGTATCAAACTATCTTTTTTTTGTTTATGTTATGCATGAAATAATTTTGGACATAAAGTTTTGAATTGCAGAGATAACAACAAGAACATAAACAACTTTGAAAGCCATACAGAAAAGGGTTATCCAAGAATACCTACTGAAACACAAAGAATAAGTTATAATAGGTTTGAATCATTAAGCAGTGAAGTGGAATGCTACAAGTGTAACAACTTTGGACACATGGCCAAATATTGCAGAAAGACAATCCCTCCTAGAGAACCACAACATAACAACAACAATCACAGACAGGAACGTAAGAAAATGACATGGATAAGAAAGAAGAATCAATACAACAATGAATAATGCACATTCGCTCTACAAGATAAGAAGAAGAAACATGGTTGGTATGTTGACAGTGGTTGTTCAAAAACATTGACATGTGATAGAGACAGGTTTCTTACATTAACAAAGGAAAGATATGGATCAATCTCCTTCAGAAATGATGATTTAGCTAAAATCATTGGAAAAAGAACAGTCAGAATTGAGAACAAGAATACAAAAGAAGAAAATGTTCTACTAGTAGAAGATATGAAACATAATCTTCTAAGTGTGAGTCAAATGTGTGATGAAGGTCACAAAGTTACTTTCGATTCACAAAAGTGTGAGATAAGAAAAGAAGGTTCAAGAAAATTGATTACTACAGTTGCGAGAACTTCAAGCAACATATATGTGTTAAGTGAAATTGGAAATGAAAAGTGTTTTCTAGGAAATGAAGATTAAAGTTGGATATGGCATAGAAGAATGGGTCACATACAATTTTATAACCTTGTCAAAGTCAACAAAAGAGAAGTAGTCAGATAAATTCCCCAGATCACGAAACCAACCAACACTTTATGCAAACATTATCAACAAGGAAAGAAAATAAAGACCAGGTTCAAATCAAAGGAATATTCAACAACAAGACCAGTGGAAATTGTGCATATTGATCTAGTTGGACCAACTACAACAAAGGGTTTAAAAGGTGATAAATACTTTATGTTATTAGTTGATGATTATACAAGAATGACTACGGTTTTCTTTCTCAAGAATAAGTCAAAAGTTTTTTAAAACTTCAAGATCTACAAGGAAATGGTTGAAAATGAAATGGATTCAAAAATCAAATGCTTGAGATCTGATAATGGAGGATAGTTCACTTCAAATAAATTTATGGACTATTGCAACAATCATGGAATAAAAAGGAAATTCTCTATTGCTAGGACACCTCAATAGAATGGAGTTGTTGAAAGAAAGAATAGGACAATACAAGAAATGGCTCGAACAATGATAATGGATTCCCAATTGAAAAATATATTTTGGAGATAGAAAATGCATATAATAGTTCACATTCAAAATAGAGTAAGTCTCAGAAACAAAACTGAAAAAACTCCCTATGAGCTAGGGAAAGGAATAACAGAAAATGTGAAGCACTTCAGATTTTTTGGAAGCAAATGATACATCAAAAGACAAGATGGCATAATGGGAAAGTTTGAATCTCGTGTAAAGAAAGGAGTACTTATTGGTTACTCAAGTAAAAGGAAAGCATACAAGTGTTACAACCTGATATTGAACAAAGTTGTGGAAAGAAGCAACGTAACAATTGATGAAACAGGTAGACAAGAATTAAAGGAACAAGAAAATGAATCAATGGAACAAACTTACGAAGAAGAAACAAAATATGAAAAAGAAGTAGAAGGGGAAGATGAAGAGGATCTGACAGAAGCACAAGAGAAATTTCAACAAGTTCCTCCAAAGACACCTAGCAGACAAGTACAAAAGAATCATCCTTCATATTAGATTATCAAAAACAAATATGCAGGAGTTGAGGCTAGAAGAAGAATTTGTTCACCATAACAAACACACCTAACACTCTCATTTATGATTGAACTAACCTATTTTGAAGAGGCCAGGAAGGATGAATTTTGGAATAAGGCCATGGATGAAGAATTGTATCAAATAGAGAAAAATGACACTTGGGAATTGGATCCAAGAACAAAGGATAAGAATGTGATCGACACAATGTGAGTATACATGAATAAATTTAATCAATATGGACATGTTACAAGGAATAAAGATAGATTGGTATGTAAAGGATATGCACAGGTTGAAGGAATCGAATTTGAAGAGACATTTTCCCCAATTTCTAGAATGGAATAAACCCAATTGCTTTTATCTTATGCATTCTCCAAAAATATTAAAGTTTATCAGATGGACATAAAATCATATTTTCTGAATGGATGACTTGAAGAAGAAGTATGCATTGAACAACCAGAAGGATGTCAGTTGCCAGAGAACACAGATTATATGTGTAAATTAAAGAAGGCCTTGTATGGTATAAAACAAGCTCCTAGAGCATGGTACTCTAGACTAGATAAATATCTACAGTAGGAAGGGTTCAGAAAAGAAAGTGCAGAGAAAAACCTCTACATCAAGGTAAGTGAAGATAGTATTTTATTAATTGAAGTTTATGTTGATGATATTTTTTTGGTAGTGATGATGACAGGTTAAGTCAAAAATTTGTAAAGGATATGCAAAATGAATTTGAAATATCATTACTTGGAGAACTATCCTTATTTCTAGGACTTAAGATACGTCAAATAATCCAAGGAATTTTTATTTCTCAAACCATGTATATCATAGAAATTCTTAAGAGATTCAGAATGGAAGATTGCAAACAAGTTATCACTCCCACGCAAACTAGTTGCAAGTTGAGCAAAGATGATGATTCAAAGTCTACATATNTTCCCCAGATCACGAAACCAACCAACACTTTATGCAAACATTATCAACAAGGAAAGCAAATAAAGACCAGGTTCAAATCAAAGGAATATTCAACAACAAGACCAGTGGAAATTGTGCATATTGATCTATTTGTACCAACTACAACAAAGGGTTTAAAAGGTGATAAATACTTTATGTTATTAGTTGATGATTATACAAGAATGACTACGGTTTTCTTTCTCAAGAATAAGTCAAAAAAATTTTAAAACTTCAAGATCTACAAGGAAATGGTTGAAAATGAAATGGATTCAAAAATCAAATTCTTGAGATATGATAATGGAGGAGAGTTCACTTCAAATAAATTTATGGACTATTGCAACAATCATGGAATAAAAAGGAAATTCTCTATTGCTAGGACACCTCAACAGAATGGAGTTGTTGAAAGAAAGAATAGGACAATACAAGAAATGGATCGAACAATGATAATGGATTCCCAATTGAAAAATATATTTTGGAGATAGAAAATGCATATAATAGTTCACATTCAAAACAGAGTAAGTCTCAGAAACAAAACTGAAAAAACTCCCTATGAGCTAGGGAAAGGAATAACAGAAAATGTGAAGCACTTCAGATTTTTTGGAAGCAAATGATACATCAAAAGACAAGATGGCATAATGGGAAAGTTTGAATCTCGTGTAAAGAAAGGAGTACTTATTGGTTACTCAAGTAAAAGGAAAGCATACAAGTGTTACAACCTGATATTGAACAAAGTTGTGGAAAGAAGCAACGTAACAATTGATGAAACAGGTAGACAAGAATTAAAGGAACAAGAAAATGAATCAATGGAACAAACTTACGAAGAAGAAACAAAATATGAAAAAGAAGTAGAAGGGGAAGATGAAGAGGATCTGACAGAAGCACAAGAGAAATTTCAACAAGTTCCTCCAAAGACACCTAGCAGACAAGTACAAAAGAATCATCCTTCATATTAGATTATCAAAAACAAATATGCAGGAGTTGAGGCTAGAAGAAGAATTTGTTCACCATAACAAACACACCTAACACTCTCATTTATGATTGAACTAACCTATTTTGAAGAGGCCAGGAAGGATGAATTTTGGAATAAGGCCATGGATGAAGAATTGTATCAAATAGAGAAAAATGACACTTGGGAATTGGATCCAAGAACAAAGGATAAGAATGTGATCGACACAATGTGAGTATACATGAATAAATTTAATCAATATGGACATGTTACAAGGAATAAAGATAGATTGGTATGTAAAGGATATGCACAGGTTGAAGGAATCGAATTTGAAGAGACATTTTCCCCAATTTCTAGAATGGAATAAACCCAATTGCTTTTATCTTATGCATTCTCCAAAAATATTAAAGTTTATCAGATGGACATAAAATCATATTTTCTGAATGGATGACTTGAAGAAGAAGTATGCATTGAACAACCAGAAGGATGTCAGTTGCCAGAGAACACAGATTATATGTGTAAATTAAAGAAGGCCTTGTATGGTATAAAACAAGCTCCTAGAGCATGGTACTCTAGACTAGATAAATATCTACAGTAGGAAGGGTTCAGAAAAGAAAGTGCAGAGAAAAACCTCTACATCAAGGTAAGTGAAGATAGTATTTTATTAATTGAAGTTTATGTTGATGATATTTTTTTGGTAGTGATGATGACAGGTTAAGTCAAAAATTTGTAAAGGATATGCAAAATGAATTTGAAATATCATTACTTGGAGAACTATCCTTATTTCTAGGACTTAAGATACGTCAAATAATCCAAGGAATTTTTATTTCTCAAACCATGTATATCATAGAAATTCTTAAGAGATTCAGAATGGAAGATTGCAAACAAGTTATCACTCCCACGCAAACTAGTTGCAAGTTGAGCAAAGATGATGATTCAAAGTCTACATATAAGAGGCAATACCGATCAATGATTGGTAGCCTACTATATGTGACAACATCTAGAACAGATGTAATGCAAGAAGTTGGAAAGGTGGCACAATTCCAAACAACACCAAAGGAATCACATGTACTAGCAGTGAAGAGGATTTTCATATATCTCAAAGGAACACAAGATTTTGGATTATGGTATCCAAAAGGAAAGGATATATCACTTATTGCCTATACAAATGAAGATTGGGAAGGTTGTATTGATAACTAAAAAAGCACCAGTGGAATGATGTTCTTCTTGGGTGAGTTTTTAGTATCATGGATAAGCAAGAAAAAATCATCAATATATTTATCTACAGCCGAGGTAGAGTATATTGCAGCAACAAGATGTTGTACATAGGTTCTTTGGATTAAACAAACTCTGATAGATATATAGGTTGCGTATGATGAGCCCATTCCAATCTATTGTGATAATACAAGCACCATCAGTATCTCAAAGAACCCGATGATGCACTCCAAGACCAAGCACATTCCAATAAAGTATCATTTTCTATGGGAACAGGTTTCATAAAAGAACATCAGAGTTGAGTATGTGGGCACAAAAGAGAAAGTGACAGACATATTCAGAAAACCACTTCCACGAGAATCCTTTGAGTATATTTTCTAGAGACTTGAAGTTATTTATGCTCCAAAATGAATTCTTTTGAATGCTTATCTTATATGTCTTAGAAGTACATGAGGAAGCACCATAAATAGGACAAAGGGGGAGAAATTTATCATATGCAAAGGAAAATGCTTGGAGAGAGAGCATAGGGGCATGTTTCTAAGGGGAAAAATTGTCACAAGGGAAGAATGAGCGATATCACTTCAGAGTGATACAGTTTTTCAAAGGGGAATATATTATTCATATTAAGGGGGAGAGAGTAATCAGAGGCTTATAAACACACAAAAAAAATAAAAATAAAATCAAAGGCATGTAGATAGGGGGAGCAACCCCAAGGAGAGTTTAGTCAAGGGGAGCATCCCAAAAGGGAGATACCCTTTTCCATTTATGTCAAAGAGGGAGATATAGAAACATCGATGATGTTAAGCCCTGATCTTGGCTCATTACCCCTTAATTGGGGCATATTACATTAGTAATGTTATTTTATTTATGTCGGATTTATTCCATTAGTTGTAATTATACCTCCTAGTCTCCTATATATACCAAGGAGGCATTTTCATT
>JZKD02S0176254.1:15581-37728 GCA_000966675.3 Picea glauca
CCTTGCCAAAACAGTGTATCTTCACGGCTTTTTATAGCAGCTCCTCGGGCGGTCACGTAACCTTCTCAAAGTGTGAACAGGGACCCTTTTAGGGTTTCTTTAGGTCATTAACTCGTCGATTTTGCAGATTCGGATCTGATTTGAGGGTCAAATCAAATTGGGAGTCGATCCGTAGGCGGTTAGGAAGCCGACCTATTCAATTAATGCGTCGTATTAGCAGATGTGCGTGTTCCTATGTTGACAGACGCGCGTCGAGCGTGCATGCGCGCATAACACATTTTTGTCCCGCGCATGCGCGCGCGCACCAAACTGTTGTAAAGCGCCCTTCAATTTTTGGTTACTTTGTATAGTTTTTGGCTCTTCTGGAGTGTTGTGAACTTAATTCAGTGCCATGAATGACTTCATTTCGGTTTTGATGATGTGGAGTTCTTGTCGCCATGTGCTGACGAAATTTCAGTGATAACAGTAGGGAAACACCATACAATGGATCCTATTATGGAAGGGATCCTCTCCTGTTCACTTGCCTCTTTGAGGGGGCATCCTCCTATTGAGATACCGCTCACAATACAATACTTCTCTTCATGTCTCATTATATTTCTTAAACCCCTTTATATAGTGCTACCAACTACCTAAGAACATTCTAGAGGGGGAACCTTCTAGAAGTATAACCTTCTAGCAAGTCCTCTTACATTTATTATATCTAACTACCATAGTGGGACATATTTAATACTATAGTGGACCTAGTCCACCTTACATTGAATGGCCTCCACTATTATCACTATGGACCCTCTGGTCCCCCCACTATCTCTCGAGCTACCTAACATTCCATCCCCCTTATGAAATTGTTTTCCTCAATGCTTGAAGTAGACTAGAGAACCACGGTCCCATGGAGAAATAAAAACCAACATGTTGAAGTAGCTATGATACCAATTGTTAATTACCTGAATAGATCTGAAGATAAATTTCAAAATAAACCCACAATATGAACAATAATAAACCAAACCATTCACCAAATTACTGAACACAAGAAATAGTCAAAACCCTTGAGGTAAGGTAACACCATATATTAATATTTAAGGAAGGATAACATTCCTCAAGCAATGCTTGATACATTCAAAATATTCTTCACTATACTTAACTACATTGCTTACACTTCTTTATATAGCTCTCTCTATCTCCTAGCTGGAACCTTCTAGAGAGCCTTCTCACATTTATTACATTTAACTACCATAGTGGGCCTTAATTAATATAGTGGACCTAGTCCACCTTACATGGAATGACCATATTCTCATATATTAAATGACTTCCACTAATAATACATAACCACATTCCCATTGGGTACCTCCCTAGGTACCCCATATTACCTCCCTAGGTATACTACATTCCATCCCCCTTCACATGTTTTGTCCTCAAAACACAAGAAGAAACCATACAATATGACTGACTAAGCAATGTGGCCAACTAGTACCAAGTACGACCATCCATCCATCCCAATGGAATTCAAACAAGATGTTCGTTTGCTACCTTGCCACCCTGATCTTGCTCTGCATCATGTCGGGGTTGCCATGGGATTGTTTCTATAGACTAAGCTCTTCCCATAGTGTCGATAGTCATCCATGCACCTCTTGATCATTTTCCTGTCTGTTGCCCTGCTGGTGCATAAATGTGTTGATGCACACACCCTTTCCTTGATGACTGTTGTGTCTCTATATGATGTGGATGACGATATAAAACAACTGTAGGAATCTATTCTTTTTTCTTCAAATCTGCAACACTTTGAGCCTTTGAGTCAATGACCTCCTTATCTTTCTGATTATGTCCTTCCTATGGTTTTACTTCATCCCCTTCTGTAGACTCTGCCTTTGATTCAACTTCAGACTCGACAATAACTTCTTTTCTATCTTCCATTGGCCCATATTTCTTACTAAGAGACACATCCTGCAATGTAATTTTCTTTTTCTTGTACCAAATCTTTAGAAACTTATTTTTCACATTAATATTAATGGTACCCGTTGATTCTATCCAAGGATATCCCAAAACAATGTCTTCATCACCCATATCTAGAGCCTCAAAATCTGAATGCAACACATATTTATCCATACTGAGCTTCAAATCTTTAAAAAGTTTAACATTTTCACCTGCAACCTGTGTGCTTTGAATATTCTTTGCCGGAACTTGTAATATATTAATCAACTGAACATTGATAAAATTCTTTTGGAAACTAGGGTTAATATAAACAATGACATTTTCTTTATGAATACAACCATGAACCTATAATATAGATTTTCCATATAAAAATAAACTCTTGTTTCTCCCTTTATCAACATGAGACCATTTATCTAAAAGGAATTTTTCAAGTGCTTCATCAGAAAATTTAAGCAATTGGCTATAGCTATGTGATTTCTACCAAATGGTTGCATCACCTTTTAATTGTCTCCCTACCCAATGTTTCCAATTCTCTTTCCAAAATGACTTCAAGTCTTTTAATAATTCTTCAATACTAGGGACATCATCTTTTCTAGTAAAAAACATCTTTCTTGGGAGAAATTTTCAAGAAAAACTAGGATTAAAAATAACTTACGACAAAAAATTGCGGTTTTTTCTGGAAAAACCCTGAAAAATGTTGAATTTAAAATGCTCATAACTTAACTACCCATAATTTTTTTCGGCTTATTTGTTTTTGAAATTGGGTACTTTTCCGAGAGGAATTCAAATATCCAATTTTTTCGGCCAAATTATGCTAAAAAAATTTCATATATGAACCTGAAGCGCCCCACCCTCTTTTTTCCTAGAAAATATCTGCAAAAAGAGCCAAAAATGTATCCCCTTCTTTGGACAAGGAAAGTGCTCTGGTACCAATTGTTAATTACCAAATACTAAATAGAAAAGCACCACAGTAGATATACAAGAAGAATATAGAAAACCACCACTTTATTATATCAAAACCCTTGAGGTAGGGCAACATCATACAATGGATCATATTATGGAAGGGATTCTCTCATGTTCACTTGCCTCTTCGAGGGGGAATAATCCTATTGAGCTACCGCTCACAATACAACACTTATCTTCATGTCTCATTACATTGTTTGAACCCCTTTATATAGTGTGACCAACTACCTAAGAAAATTCTAGAGGGGGGACCTTCTAGAAGTATAACCTTCTAGTAAGTCCTCTTACATTTATTATATCTAACTACCATAGTGGGCCTTATTTAATACTATAGTGGATGTAGTCCACCTTACATTGAATGGCCTCCACTATTATCACTATGGGCCCTCTGGACCCCCCACTACCTCTCTAGATACCTAACAGAAGTTGGGATTAAGAGGGAGCTCATTGTCCCTCACAATCCTCAAAAAATGGTGTGACTAAAAGAAACAACATAACTATTGAAGAATCAATCAAGGCAATGATGAATGATCAAAATCTATCTATGTTCCTATGGGGAGAAGCAACCATGATAGTTTTTTATATTCATAATATAAGTCCACATAGTATATTGAATAACATGACTCCAAAAGAAGCCTTCTCTAGAAAGAATCCTAGTGTTAAGCACTTGAGAATATTTGGATGTCCTGTATACATTCATGTTCCAAAGGATAAGAGAAATAAGTTGGAACCCTCAGGAAAGAGAGGAATATTCATATGATATAGTGAATCATCAAAATCATATAGAATTTATGTTCCAAGACAAAAAAAAGGTTGAAATCAACAGAGACGTAAATTTTGATGAAAAGATTGCATTCAAGAAGTCTATAGAAGATTCCATAGACTCCAACGAAGAAGAGGAATATGAAGATACCAAAGAAGAAAGCACATGCTCTCCATAACACCCCAGTGAAGAACCGGGACCATCACATGAACATGTGGAACCAGTTATTGAACCGAAGACTGGAAAGAGACCAGCATGGACTGAATTGACCTTGCAAGAAGCAGAAATACATAAAGCTCCCAGTGGCACCTTCAGACAAAGCAAGAAACTCAAAAGGTTTTCTAGTTATGCAATACTCATGAAAAATCTCGTTAATGAAAGACCTTCCACCTTTGAAGAAGAATTCAAGAAGAAAGAATGGAAGGAGGCCATGATGGAAGAATACCAATCTATTATGAAAAATGACGTAAGGGAAGTTGTGCCTAGACCTAAAGAGAAGTCTATAGTTACTTCAAACTGGGTTTACAATATAAAGCATGTTGTATATGGAAGTATTGATAAATACAAGGCAATATTTGTGGCTAGAGGATTCTCTTAGCAGGAGGCAAAAGATTATGATGAGACGTTTTCTCCGGTTGCCAGATATACATCTATTAGAGCCATCATATCTCTAGCAACTTCCATGGGTTGGATTTTACATTAGATGGATGTAAATACCATCTTTCTCAATGGAGTGATTGAGGAAGAAGTATACATAAATAAAGCTCAAGGTTTTGAGGTACACCCAAAAGAAACCCATGTATGCAGATTGAAGAAGGCCTTGTATGGACTCAAGAAAGCTCCAAGATCTTGGTATGTATGCATTGATAGTTATTTGACGAGACTTGGAATTTCCAAGATTCATGCTAGTCCAAATCTCTATTACAAGGTTGTGAACAATGCACCTGTTATTCTATTGTTATATGTTGATGACTTGTTCCTGACAGGTGCAAACCCTCTTATTATTCAGTTTAAGAAGGAGTTATCCATTGAATTTGATATGAAGGATATTGGTCTTATGAACTACTACTTTGTACTAGAAGTGTGGCATAAGCGTGGTGAAGTCCTCCTAGGACAAGGGAAGTATGTTGTGAAAATTCTTCAGAAGTTTGGGATGATGGATTGTAAATCCATGGAAACTCCCATGGTGACTAATCCAGATTATTTTCGGAATGAAATGAAAGCAGAGATATTACAATGAAATACACATAAATATTTCCAGAAACAGAGAAATACAACAATACATTATTTCTATTAATGAAATAAATGTATAGAGACTGTAAAAATACAAAGTGTAGGACTCGCTAGAATGGTGGCAGCTTTATCTCTAAGAAGACATGTGACGGCTAAGCTCATTCGCAAGAAGATGAGTATAATGAGGCTCTGAAGGACGTTTTACAATAAACATGAATGCCAAAAACCTAGACATCCAAAATCCTAACCAAGGAGATGAAGCGCCAAAATTCATATGGGCCCCGTTGGGGTAAGTTAGTACATCAACTTCCCGGGGTCATAACTTTTGCATACGATCTTCGTTTTAGGTGTGTGATATCCCATTGGAAAGGTGTTTTCGGGAACTACACATTATGTCCTCAAACATTGACTTCATTAATGGTTTGACTATGGAAAGCCCAAAAAATGTTGTTTAGGGCCTCAAAACGGCCCCGGAAGTACCAAAAGACGTACTGAGATGAAAACTTCCAAAATATGCCAGTTGGACTATATGGGAAGCCACCATTATCCACCTAGATGTTGTGTAGGGATTCAAGACATCCTAATAAGTGAAGAACCCATAATTACAAAGAAGTGTCACCATTACAGACAAACATGTTGAAGTGAAAACTATCAAGATGAGCCAGTTGGAATTTGGAATAGGTGGGTGGACACCAATATCCACCCGGATCTGTTCTCCCCCATTAGGAAGCAATGGTCTCCATTGTGTTGAGTGGTTGGGGAAGAGGGGAAATCATTCGTTGAATCTGAATCTTGGTGAGTTGTGTGCCTTGTTGGAGAAGTTGTGTTGCTTGGTCTATGGAATGTTGTCACGAACCTATTGTTGGCAGGGTTGAATCTGTTCCACCAACCTGTTGTCTCTAGGATTGACATGGCATTGTGTATGCACCATCGTAGGTGAAGAAACAATATCTTCTTTCTCTTCTACAATCTGCTTCTGTTGGATAGAAGGTCTTGAGGCTATAGTGGTTGCAGTGGCCTTCTGTCCATCCTTTGAACAAATTGTGAAGAGGCTGAATTTTGCAGTATGAGAGATTACCTTGCGGAACTATTTTGGTGGAACAATAGTCGGAACTACCTCTAGTATCATGTAGAGTTGACCCCCAGAGTAATAATGACACTACATGGTCGAGACTCATAAACACCATGAAGTTTCCACATATATGGTTGGCCCAAAACAACATTACATAGAATAAGAGGGGAAACATCACATACTACCTCATCCTTGAAGGGCTCGATGCCATCAGACAAGCGACACTGATGGCTGACTCGGAGATATCGTCCCTAGAAAAACCACTCAATGTTGTATGGTTGTGGGTGTGTTGTTGTTGACAACCCCAACTATTTGATGACCTCAACTCAGACAAGGTTCTTCTGGCTTCTGCTATCAACAATGAAATGCAACAGGGTCCCCTTCACCGACATCTATGAATGGAAGAGACTCTCCTCCTCTTTAGGATCTGTTGGTTCTTCTGGTTGAATTGTTGCGATCACGACAGTAGAAGTGGGGTCTGCATAAATGATCTGTCTTTTTTCATTATTTTCTAGATCAGATTCTGAATCAGGTTTCGGCATTTTTGTCTTTGATATCGACCACCAATGATTGTTTTGAGTGACATTCATTGGTGATGTGCTAGTGGATTTTGTGGAATTCACACCACTTCTCAGTGTCATTCTTCGTATTTCCCTTACCCTTCTTTTCATGTGTCTTAGACCAGTTGTTGGGAGGATGTTGGTTAGGGATGTCTTTATCATTCTTTGGTTGTTAAGGATTTGCAGACCCGAACTCCCCTTTGTTATGGTTCCCAAATTTCTGCTCGATTTTGACAACATATTGATAGGCAGCTCCCAGTGATGAGATGTCTAGGAAATAGATTTCAGTTTGGATGTACCTATGCAGAGCTCCATGATATTTCATAACCAGATGTCTCTCAGAGTATTTGATACCCATCTTGGTACGCAAGGTATGGAAATTATTTCTGAACTACGACATTGTTTGGCCCTTCTCTTTCCCCAGTGTGGTCCATCTCCTATACTAGTGTTTATAGTTATCAACAGGGTAATATTGTTCCTTGACCGCATCCACAAAAAAATCCCAAGTGGGATCAACCCCATATATTCTAGATTCCTCTGTGGAACTTTGATCCTAGTAAGTTTTCCACCAATTTTTGACATGGGGGAGAGCCTTGAGGAGTGCGAAGGTGATATTTTCCCTGTAGAAAAAATTGTGAATAAAAAAATAACCTTCTAGCAGATTTAACCATTTTTCTAGGGCATTTGCATCTATCTGACCTTCAAATACGGGAATATCAAATTCAACTTGTACCTTGAAGGGAGAAGTTCCTCCAAAGTGGCCTCTTGATGAAGATTCACCTATTTCTATCGGAAGGCGTTGAAGGATGTGGGAAAAATTGTTCATCAATTCATCCCTCTGTCGCGCGAGATCTTGCTCAAGCAACAAGTTAATATAATCTTCTGCTCCACCATTTTTCTTTTCTTCTGCTATGGAGAGTTTCTTGGGCGTGTGAGAGATATTTTCATCAAGAGAGACAAGCTCGATACTCAACTTGCTATAATCGGACCTCGTCGGGGACATGCACTGAAAAATTATCAAGAGCAACCTTCTCTTATACCATTGATCCGGATTATTTTCAAAACGAAATGAAAGCAGAGATATTATAATGAAATACACATAATTATTTCCCGAAACAGATAAATACAACAATACATGATTTCTATTAATGAAAGAAATGTACAGAGACTTTAAAAATACAAAGTGCAAGACTCGCTAGAATGGTGGCAGCTTTATCTCTAAGAAGCGATGTGATGGCTACACTCATTCACAAGAAGATGAGTACAATGAGGTTCTGAAGGCCTTTTTACAATAAAAATGAATGCCAAAACCTTATACATCCAAAAACCTAACCCTAGGAGATGAAGCGCCAAAATTCATGTGGGCCCCGTTGGGGTAAGTTAGTACATCAACTTCCTGGGGTCGTAACTTTTGCATACGATCTTTGTTTTAGGCGTGTGATAGCCCGTTGGAAAGGTAGTTTTTAGAACTATACATAATTCAATCAAACTCTGACTCCATCAATAGTTTGACTATGGAAAACCCAAATAATATCGTTTAGGACCTCAAAATGGCCCCAGAAATATAGAAAGATGTAATGAGATGAAAACTGCCAAAATAGGCCAGTTAGAATAGATGGGCGACCACCAATATCCACCTGGATGTTGTGTAGGGATTCAAGACAACCTCAGAAGTGTAGAACCCATAATTACAATGAAGTGTCCCCATTACAGAGAAACGTGATGAACTCAAAACTGTCAAGATGAGCCATTTAGAATTTGGAACAAGTGGGTGGACACCAATATCCACCTGGATCAGTGACAGATTTGGGGAAGTTGAGAGACTATGGTTTTGATCCAATAGAATTTTCCTTGTATTGTTAGTTGATTGGATACTTAATGTATTTGGTGAATATTAGGTCGTACATTTGCTTTGTTGTGAACATGTTGAGATAGTTCCAGGTGGAACCTAGACAAGAGCATTGGATAGCTGCAAAGCATATCCTGAGATATCTTCGTGGGACGGTTACTTATGGTTTGAGATATGCCTCAAACAATGATGTATAACTACATGGATTTACTTGTTCATATTAGGCAGGGAGTGTAGAAAATATGAAGAGTACTTCTGGATTGTTTTTCAGTTTGAGATCTTCTATGATATCATGGGCTAGCAGAAAACATAAGTTTGTCGCACTCATCACCGTAGAAGCAGAGTTTATTGCAGATTTTGATTCTTGTACGGAAGTAGTGTGGCTCCGTAAGCCAGGTTTTGGATTGTTTGTTCAGGTGTTGGATTCGAACGTGATATATTGTGATAATCAGAACTGTGTGAAGCTCTCAAAGAACTCAGTGTTCCATGACAGGTCGAAGCACATTGATATCAAGTATTATTTTCTACGTGATAAATTTCGTAAGGGAGAAGTGGTTCTTCAATATATCTCCACTGATGAGTAGACTACATATATTTTGATGAAGCTTTTGTCTAACATAAAGCTTGCATACTTTAGGGACAAGATGGGGCTTGTAGAGATTACTCCCTTGGTTGAAAGGGAGGATATGGTTATTCGGTTTGGGGAAGGGCTACAGGGGGTAAAATAGTTAGGAAACCCTTCATAGCCCATAAAATCCATCGAAATACGTGCAATTATATTTTTTTGCATTTTTTCGAAGTAAACGCAGGCTAACTAGCATGCAGCACGTGTATGTACACAAGAAGAATAGCATGAAACATGCACATTTATGCATTCTGATAGTGCAGAAGGGCTCATACATTATCCAAAAAGTTGTTTTTTGAAGGAAACCTCAGCAATATGATTTGGAAAAGGATGCAAATGGATGGGCCAATGTCTTGGATGCATAGATGTGGAATTTTTAGACTATAACATGTGGGTATGTGGGAATATGAGTTTGTGGGTTGCGAGGATGCGAGAATGAGGGTAGGTTGCATGGATGCGGGTATACAGGTTTGCAGGTTGTGGGGATGAGGGTATGTGGTTTGTGGGTTTACGGGTTGTATGGATGAGGGTATGCGAGTTTGCGGGTTGTAGGGATGTGGGTATATGGATCTGTAGGTATTTTATGAGGATTACATATCCCACCTTTGCATGGTAAAATTAGGTTTGATGCAAGGTGTGGATGTGAGGGTATTTTGACAAGGGTATTGTGACCCTACATCTGTCCTACTAAGAGGTTTGGAAGTGAGAAACCACAAAGGGAAAAAAAAATACGTGGGTAGAAGAGTTAGAACATATTGAGAGTAATGAGTTGATCAATATCCACAACTCTCAAGATCTAATAATTTGTAATGGTTTGGTGAAGTGGCCGAAATCCAATTGGATGACATGTATTCATGGGCTTGGCAACAATGTTGTATATTATGTGATATTTGATATCCCCATTTACAACCAAATAATAATTTTTGGCATATTAAATGACCATGATCATAGGCATTTAAACCTATATTTAAACCTTTTCATGCACAAACCCCCATAGAATAGAACCCTGATAACCAAAAGCATTTGATCTTCGACAAAAATAAAGATGATCTTTTTTTAAAGGATTTAAATAATGAATTAAATCTCCTATCAAATAAAGACAGTATTAAATACCTCTATCATAACTTTACGACAACCCTCTCTACTTCCATTAACAAGTTCTCTATCAAGGTGTCATGTAAAATGGAAAATAGAACAACCAACCCTTTGTATGATAAAGATTGTAAGATTGCAAGAAAAAGCATTAGAGATACTTCTAATGAGTCCTTAAAATCCAACAAGATAAATAGGTACAAATCCCTAATTAAAAGGAAAAAAAGGTACCATATAAATAGAAAGTAAGAGAAGCTTTTGCACCTCTCTAAGTTAGATACTAAGAAATTTTTGAAGTAAATTCTAACTCATAAAACTAAAGAAAACAATATGATTCCCTTGAGGGATTGGAATTCCTACCTTAAATAGGTTTACAAATTCCTTGATGCCATGGAAAACACTCAAACCCTTTCTATAGGGGAGGAATGTTTTTTCTATAGAAAACATGGAATTGAGGTTACACAACTCACAAAAGAAAAATCTACAAACATCAAAGAATACCAAGAAAAAATATTAAAAATTGGAGGGCCTATCCTCATTCCTAACATCCACAATCTCTTCAATTTAGTAGTCAAGTAGGGCTTCCTTAAACCCTAGAATAAAAGATTCATTGTACCTATTTTTAAAAGTGTGGATCAAAATAATCCATCTGATTATAGGACCATTATGATTAGCTCCCTTTTATCCAAGTTATATGTAATTATTTTGGAAAAGAAGATCAACGTATGACTAGAAAGCCACAAAAAAGGATATAAAGGCCAGACTAGATTTAGGAGCTATCATTCAACTATGGACCACCTTGTTATGCTTAGGATCATTATGGAGGAGTTTCACAATAATAATAATAATAAAATTGTGTCGTTTCATTGAATTTACAAAATCTCTTGACATAATGCCCATAACTAACCTTTGGAATAGATTAGAAGACCTAAAAGTTCCTTTCAAGTTGAGAGCTATTGCGATAAGGTTTTATGAGAACATTATTGGCAAGTTTAGGAACATTGAGGGTCAGTTGGAGAAATTAATTGTAATATAGGAGTCAAGCAAGGTTGTCCCTTGCTGTTGTGGGTGGGAAATCCCTCCTACGGACTAGCACTAAGGGTTTTATCATGCATGTAGAAAAGACCTAAAGGTTCCTACTTTTTACCATCATCCTAGACTTCATCCCCATTATTCTTAAACAAATACACAGTTAAGAAGATCAAGTGAACATACCTTATTTCCGGAGTTTGATATCGATCCCTCTTCATGCTTGGTCTCTCTTTGACTGCAACTCTCCTTCCAAGGCTGACCTGCATTCACAAAAGACAAACAAAGAACTCCACATGTATTTGATCTACAGATTAATGGGTTAGAGATTTAATCAACATGTACACAATAAACAATGAAAACCGCATATGGTGGGATAGGAAAAGTACTTCTTTATTATTAACTTCACTAAAGAAACTTACAATGATGAAGCCAACCACTACTCCACGAATTTGGTCTTGGGCTCCTCTTTTACTGTGCACCAACTGCTAACACACTTGCTTCTCTTCTTCGTTGAAATCACAAAATGGTTGCAGAATATTAGGCAAAGGGGAATACGAATTTGGGTAGAGTTTCTTTACTATGTTTTCCCTTCCTTTCAAATGGGACCCCTAACCCTTATTTTATAGGCTAGAAGAAGCTAGGTATTTGGTTGAGTGACTGGCTATGCATGGCTGAAAGGTTTAGTTAACTTACCTAAAGTTGTGTGTTTCGTCAACAACTTTCCTTTTTCCATACTTTTGTAGGTACACGTGGGTTGTCTTGGGTCAGCTAGTGTGTACACACGTGCAGTAATGAAGCAGGGCGTGTGGGGCTTTATAAAAGGGGTTTTTAAGAAGAGTTGTTCAGTAGTGTTTTGGAAAAGAAGGAATCTGAGATGGCCTGAGGCCAAGTAAGCATGTCTAGTGAAAATTAGGGTTATAATAGATGCCCCCTAATGTGTGAGGTCAGAAGAGAATCAGATGGCCGAAATACATTAACAATCTTCACTGATGTTCCTAACAAGTGAGCCTAGGGACCAGAAATCAGGAGGTGTCATCTGCAAAATAATAATTGTCTCACCGAGGCGGGCATACCCATGCTCGAGATAAAATAAAATCATGGTTACCAATCAAATACAATGTAGATCCATGTCATATAACTATATAAAGTGTAGCCGCGAGAAATACACAACGGAGCTACATCTTGAAATAAAAAAGATATACATGTAGAGTATCCATCTTCTAGAAGTTGATAAGGCCTGATGACTGGAGATGAGGTCTTCAGAGCTCGAGCAACAACTTCAAAATCTTCAAAACTCGGGTAGGAGTGTAATATGAGTGTACAACTTCACTACCCAGAGGTATTCGACGATTCATCGGTCGTGGACTAGAGAATCTTGATGATCAGACTGAAGGCTTCATTGATTTTGAACAAATACTTGATTGGTCTTTGAGGATGGTCGAGCATGAGGGAAAGAGACAAACTGCAGAGGGGAGAACTCAGGATTGGTATAACTTCCCTTGGGCAATAGCACAACAAATGATGAGACTCAGGAAACATGGCATTTGACATAAGTTCACGATTCAGGAGGCAACACAAACTCTCCATATGTTTGGAAGAATAACCAAATGGAGGAGGATGCAACTCTATGTAGCGAGAACAACCTCCTAAGGTCGTATTAAATCCCAGATCTTGACGAAAAAATGGAAGGATGTGCTTTGTCCAAGGGCGACTCATTGTGCTGCCAAAAAAGAAAACACTTTTCCCTTCCTTTTTTTGGGGTATATTTGTTTTTTTTTGCCTTTTTCAATAATGTTGGAAAGCTTGAAAAAGAATAAAAGAATTATACGTTACAAAGGAGGATCGAGTGTCGCAAACATACTAGTTCCAAGTGCACGGAACACAGGGATGCTCAGGGCAAAGGGACATATGCAAGAAAATGACACTCGGGAAAAATCCTCCAGGAGCCAAAGGTGTCAAGATGTAGAGGCAAAGTGCTACAGGGCTTGCGTATAAGGCATGCTTCAGATGGTTCAGTTGAGAGCAACATGGAGCCATCATTAGGCTAAAGACGTGGGTATGCAAATGCAATTAATAAAACACACAATGGTAACGTCCTTCGATGTAATTTTAACTAGCCCAGAGAAGGTAAGCTCAATGGTTTTTCATATTTAGAGCGTCTGAAAAACGCAAAAGGAGACTCCAATGGGGTACCTTTTTCGAAGGTATTCTAGTCAGTTCGAAAAAGGGGTAAACTAGCACCGACAACACGTCTATTCAAAACCATTTTAACGAGTGTGATAAAGACAAAATCACTTGTCCATTTTTTCATTTTTAAGGAGTCTGAAAAAAGTTTAACTATGGACTCCGTCAGGAATGTTCTTCTTGACCATTTTAATGAGTGTGAAATAATAAGTTCACTCAACGATCTTTTCAATTTTAGGGAGTCTGAAAAGAGCTTAACTATGGACTCTGTGGGGGTTCCTTTTTCGTAAATTTAGTCCCTCGGGCCCGAAAAAGGGTTAAAATTATACCTGAGAGTACTCTTCTAGAGAACTGAAGTTCCTAGAGTATACCTTTGTTCGTACAGTTGACCATCCGGACCAAAAAAGGGGTAAACTACCGTTGGACAGACGTGCCTTCAAATTTCAGTTTAATGAGCATGAAAGACAACAAGATCGCTCGACAATCGTTTCACATTTAGAGGGTCTGAAAAGAGATTAAAAGAAGACCCGTAAGGGGTTAGGACTCATATATGAAATTGGTTTGGGTAGAGCCTACTGATAGGCTCATACCAAGAGTCTTTTCGATAGTCAACTTGAGAAGTCTTCCATAAGGGAAGAAAACACAAACCACGATGTAAGTCCTCCCACAGTATAGAATATGTAGTCATGGCTTCAAGGATAGCCTCATCTGAAGGCAATTCAAAATCCGAGAAATCATGCAAGCGAGGGTCAACAGTCCCAAAGGGTGAAGTAAACTGACCATATTCCATATGAAGATGGAGGTTTTGGCCAGGACTGGCATAGTCTATCTATGAAGAATCACAAGTATGATAGCTTGAGGATCTACAAACAACGAGATTAGATTTAGAAGGAGACTCAAAATCAGTCGTACCAAGAGGGGGAAGCAAGGGCTCTATGGCCCCCATTGGATAAACCAATGAATCAATTGTTGAGACCAAGTCTCAGGAAGGCAAACATGATTGCACAGGTTCCTTCTCAAAAGAAATTGAACATCGAGGATAAGATGCCACATAATTAACCTGTGGCGGGGTCGAGTCTACACGAACACTAGGAACATGTAAAGAGGTAGTATGAAATAACGTCGAATTAGGATGGTGATTTCCATCTGGTCAATAGTGACAATGCTTCCATTGTGAGGGAAATACATCACCTCGAAGAATGTAGACACCAAAACATTCATAGCATATACATAATCACGCCCGAGAAGCATATTGAAATCTAACGAGCCTTGCACCACTATAACATCAACAAGGACAGTTTTCCCACCTAACGAGATAGGCAACTGAGGAAGAACCCCTAAAAAATCACTAGGACGTCTGTCAAAAGCCAACAGCTCATGCAAAGTAGACACAAGCTTGGGAGATCCCAAGACTTTCCAAACCGAGGAGGATAAAATACTTGTGAAGGCTCCTTCATCCACTATACATCGATAAATGTTTGTTGAATTAACTTCAACCCTTATTTGAAAAGGTGCATAAGAAGGAAGAAGAGGATCAAAAAGATCATTCCAATCAAAGGAAACCATCCTAGGGATTGGAGCGGGTGTACTCGGAATGAGCAGAATGCCCCCTTGTTCTGAAATTACTGAACTAGAAACGCTAAAAACATAGTCGGTAGACACTTCACTCCCCAAGAGAGGAGTGGTATCAGCCGAAGACTGCGTCGGTGTGACCACTTTCTCAACCAACAGCTGAAAAGGCTACGGGACTACATGGTCTAAAGGCACCTCACCCCCCAAAAGAGGAGTGGGATCAGCCGATGACTGCATTGGCATGACCACTTTCACAACCAATGGATGAATAGGCTGCGAGACTACATGGTCTAAAGGCACATCACCCCCCAAGAGAGGCGTTGGATCAGCCAATGACTGCATCGGCATGACCAGTTTCTCAGCCAATGGTTGAATAGGATGAGAGACTACATGGTCTAAAGGCATCTCACCCCCTAAAAGAGGAGTGGGATCAGTTGATGACTACATTGGCATGATCACTTTCTCAACCAATGGATGCATAGGCTGAGAGACTACATAGTCTAAAGGCACCTCACCTCACAAAAGAGGAGTGGGATCAGTCAATGACTGCATCGGCATGACCATGTTCTCAACCAATGGATGAATAGACTATGAGAAAACCGCAGAATACCCAGAATCAGAAGATCTTGCAGACAGGGGCCACAATCTTCGTACCTTTGGAAGGCCAGGGCACAAATGAGTAAGGTGATCTCCTTTGTAAATCTTACAAGGGAACTTAGGTTTACGTCCTATCCATCTAGGTTTCTCAACAGAATCAATGCCCCCAACATGACTAGCAGTGGCTGGATGCACATCTCCAACCTGACTTGTAGAGGTTGGTGATGGGTTGATAACATGACTCATAGAGGCTACAGACCTTTTGCCAGTATGACTAGCAGTGACTGGATTTTTTCCTCCAGCATGACTTGCAGAGGGTGGGTGCTTTCCCCCAGCATGACTTGCAGAGGCTAGGTGCTGGTCTTCAACGTGACTTGGAGAGGTTGTTTACCTATATCCAACATGACTCGCAGAGGTTGGTGATTTCTTCTTCCTATTCTTCCTCTTTCTATTTCGTTTAGACTTTTGGTTACTAGTAATTGTACTTTCACCAGAGGCGGGAGAAGGAGGAGGAGAAGACTTTGCTGACGAAGAAACATCAACAGGGTGCCCATGACATAAAGTGATTAACTGAGAAGCGCCAAGAGAATTTGGGACATTTGGAATGGTACCCAACCAAACCGGTAATCCCACATTCAACCCAGGAATGTACAAAGTGGCCATCAAAGGGACACCAACGTTTCCGAAGAAAGGAAAAGCACAAAAATCCCCTTGTGAAGGGGTTCCTTGGTTGGTATCATTGGGAAATTTAGCCATGAATATCTTATGCAGAGGTTCTCCCCTTGTGGGATAGTTCAAATCCGTAAAAGTCTCACACATTGACTCTGAAGAACCAGTGTTATCAAAACAACGCCTATAAAGAGGCGGCTCCTTGTTTCTAAGCAAAAGAATGAAAAGTCCTCTCAACCGACAGAGTGGGCGGACTAACACCCTAGGTTAGAGACCCAAATCCACAACTGAAAAACTCACTATGGAAAACTAGGGATCATAGAGCACACACTAAAAGTTCCTAAAGGCAAATCAAGCAAACGACTAACTAGTTGGAAGAACAGTTACACCAACCAACACTAGAGCAAATTACCGGTGCAAGTGCAACTCGAATACGGAAGAACCCTCCGGGTATACTCTGTAAAGTGTGGCTCGATGTCTACCCTAGGTATTCCGGTATACCCCTGCGGTCACCTGTGTAAGTTTCTAAAATAAAGGCAACTAGGTTGCCATCTTGTGAACAATCAACAGGTAGGTACAGTCGACAGTCGGGTGGACTGCAATGAGAAGGGTATCAATCCCGAAACCTATCAAGGGTATCAAAATCAAGTGTTTCTGAAGATGATTGAGGACCTAGAACGGATTCGAGACCCACGAAGCTCCTTGGAAAATGCGATCAACGGAATCCCAAGACAAGTCCTCTATATGCGTTCCCCACTATGCTTGGTCCAGCTTTGGAGGGGTTATCTCCACTACCTTTCTGTACACGACCTTATGTTTAGCCCCTGTGTTAGAGGGGGGTCCCGGATAATTTCCATGTTACTAGAATTCTACACTCCTTAGCACAGACTTGTATGTTTGTTTTATAGCCTTGAAGAGTTTCCTCTCCAACCTAAATCAAGGCTCTAGCCTAATCTAGTTGATGGACCCTACAAACATAAAGTCTAGTAAATTTTAATTAGCGCTCTTTTTACTGGCTTGATTTACTCAAAAGGGTACGGTAGTGCAACTGATGGTGTTAAGACTCTTGCGAAAAATGATGAAACTTATATGAACACTGGCAAAGAATGATTATATTTCTTATTTTTTTCCTTTTGAAATGCTTTTAAAATTAGAAGAAAACACAATGCTATGCTAATTTCATTTTCTTTTTCAAATAACAATGCAAAGAAAATGCCAGGAAAGAAAGAGATCTAAAAAACTAAGTTTTTTTTTATATTTTCTTCCAATCAAAGCAGAAATAAAAAAATATTCTAAAAGAAACTGATGAATGCACGATTCATGCCCCCCATGAATCTTAAAATGCAACTCATTTTTCAGAAAATTTCAAGCTAAAAATAAGTTAAAAAAGCTAGGAAACACAAAAAATATTTTAAACGAAAAAGCAAGCTATGATGGAATACAACCTAGGCTAAAACTGCTTATGACAGAGACCAGAAAGAAACAAGAAAAACCTGGGCAGTAAAAACTTGACAGGGAAGAAGATGACTGCCTCCTCAAAATTTTCTAGACAGACACACGACTGTCACTTCAACAACCAGCATATGCATGCGGGTTGCCCAAAGACAGGACGCGTATGCATGCATTCAGGCCCACTACAGGCTGTGTGTGCCTCTGTTTTTCCTCAAAAAAGGAGGACAAGAAGCTAAGCTTAGGCAGGGAGTACTGGTATTGAAAACCAGAACCCCTTAAAGGTGAAAAAACTTACTTTGAAAAAGAAGAGGCAAGAAAAATTTAGCAAAAAAAAGCTAATCCTGAGGTTTTTACCTGACTATGGACTGTTCAATCAGAGACCTAGAAGGACCCAGAAGATCCTTGAGAAGGATCACTTCTGCAGGGGAGAGGATGACTGCCTCTTCCTAAGAATGATTTCATGGGTTCTCAGACACGCAGCTAGAACTTCATCAGCAGGTGTACATACGCGGGCTGACTAAAGGTATGGTGTGTGCATACACAAGTTGTCCCACTGCAAGGCGCGTATGTCTTTTAAGACTCTCAAAAACAGAAAAGAAATAGTCTGGTAAGAAGAGCAGGGAAGACTGGTATTGGAAACCAGAACTCCTGAACACTCAGACTTCTTGTAGAAACTCAAAAAAGGTAGTAAAACCAATTTCAAAATACCCAATAAAAAATCCCCAAAGAACCCTAGAGAGTCCCCAGTACGGTCGCCAATTCTGTTGTGGGTGGGAAATCCCTCCTACGGACTAGCACTAAGGGTTTTATCATGCATGCAGAAAATACCTAAAGATTCCTACTTTTTACCATCATCCCAAACCTAATCCCCAGTATTCTTAAACAAATACACAGTTAAGAAGATCAAGTGAACATACCTTATTTCTAACGTTTGATATCGATCCCTCTTCACGCTTGGTCGCTCTTTGAATGCAAATCTCTTCCCAAGGCTAACCTGCATTCATAAAAGACAAACAAAGAACTCTGCATGCATTTGATCTACAGATTCATGGGTTAGAGATTTAATCAACATGTACGCAATAAACAATGAAAACCTCATATGGTGGAACGAGAAAAGTACTTCTTTATTATTAACTTCATTAAAGCAACTTACAATGATGAAGCCGGCCACTACTCCATGAATCTGGTCCTGGGCTCCTCTTTTATTGTGCACCAACTACTAACACACTTGCTTCTCTTATTCGTTGAAATCACAAAATGGTTGCAGAATCTTAGGCAAAGGGGAATACGAATTTGGGTAGAGTTTCTTTACTATGTTTTCCCTTCCTTTCAAATGGGACCCCTAACCCTTATTTTATAGGCTAGAAGAAGCTAGGTATTTGGTCGAGTGACCGTCCATGCATGGTCGAAAGGTTTAGTTAACTTACCCAAAGTTGTGTGTTCCGTCAACAACTTTCCTTTTTCCGTGCTTTTGTAGGTACACGCGAGTTGTCTTGGGTCAGCTAGCGTGTACACACGTGCAGTAATGAAGCAGGGCATGTGGGGCTTTATAAAAGGGGTTTTTAAGAAGAGTTGTTAATTAGTGTTTTGGAAAAGAAGGAATATGAGATGGTCCGAGGCTAGGTAAGCATGTCTGGTGCAAATTAGGGTTATAACACTTGCCCCCTTCTCTTTTTGGCTTGTACATCGACATGTTAGAGGGTTGTTTGGAAGAAGTAGGATGTGTTGGCCCGACTCTTGTTGATATAGTCATCATCATTCTTCTTTATGTTGATGATATTTTTCTTATGACGAGGAGTCCCTATGATCTAGAAAAGAAACTAAAAACTCTCAAGGATTTTCTCTCTAGTATAGGTATGACTGTTAACACTAACAAAACAAAGGTTACGATAATTAAATCCAAAAAGATCACTTACGTTAATTTCATGTGTGACAACAAAATCTTCAAGGAAGTGACTTAATACTAATTTATCGGAATCAATCTTCATCATAAGCTTAACTACAACTATAGCATTGAGAAAATGATAAATATAGGGTGAAAAGCTTAGTATGGACTTGAAAATAGTTGTAAATTAGTGGACCTTTGGCTATGGGATAGGAAGAAAGTCCCCTTTGAGGCTCTCATCACTCATGTTATCTTATATGGCTATGAAAGTTGGGGCTACAACGTCTCTAGAGAATTATGGAGAAATATAGAGCAAATACAAAAATGTTTTATAACTTATAACCTCAAAATTAAAGGAAATACACCCTTTTTTATCCTCCTTATAGAATCTAGTCTTCCCCCCATTAAGAACATGGTTATGACTAGTTGTCTATTGTACAAGAACAAGATAAACAACATGGAAGAAAATAAGCTTCCTAAGACTGCTTCAAACTCTAGTCAAAACCACCTACAACTAAACCACAATTAGCATAAGAACATCAAGTATTGGCTAAACCATTGGGGAGTTAAGAAAGAGGTCACTCTACAAAATAACAATAATATTAAAAATATTACATCTAAAATCAAGGAGAAATTGTGGTGCAATAAAGAATTAGAGGATAAAACTATATATATATATAAGGAGGTGATCAACTCTAATCTAGAAGGTCAAAAGTATCTCTATGTTTTGACTAGAGTAAAGAAGAAAATCAACGTTTCTAAAATTAGAACAAACTTTGATAAGCTCCATAGTGAAATAGGGCATTGGAAAATTCCTAAAATGTTGTGGGTCGAAATAAATTGTCAGGTTGTGGAACTAAGAGGGTTGAAGATGAAAAACACTTTCTCTTAGAATGCCCAATGTATACCCACATTAGATCACAATTTCAAAATATTTGTTACAATACTAATCTTCCTAACCATTTAAATCATCAAAACTATAGTGATTTAGGAATGTTTCTCTTAAAAAAAATTGATAATATAAATAAAATTCTAAAGCAAACTAAGTCATTCCTTACCTTTCTTAAGGTTTGTTAAACCTAATTTAGACTCAGTGGATACCAACCATCATCATCATCATCATCATCATCATCGTGTTCTGTCAGGAGCGCAAGAGGGTCATAAGGGGGTTATATGGGGGGGGCATCCATCCTTTCCCAAGGGGTCCGAGGGGGTCGGATCCTCCATATTCAGGGGGTCTCAAGGGGGCAGATCCCCTGAAAAAAAATGGCAGTTTTTTGCATGTGTTTTTAGCATGTTTTCAGCACATGGTATTTGTTGATGGTTTTCTAATTCCGGTTAAGGAATTATAAGATATGACTAATATGGGTCAATGGATTAGGGGTTTTAGATGTTTCAGGATCATATATATTTTTTACTGTAAATAATGAAGATATATGATGATGAATAAAAATCTTAGAGGTGTGACTTTAAATAGGTTGTTGGTTTTCCCGGTTTGTGTTTCTAGGGTAAAATCTTTGTGTAATGTGTATGTGTCATTGTATCTTTTCTGTTTTTATTAAGAATCTATTTGTAGTAATTAATTGTACAAGGTTAAAATCCAAATTTGATATCTGTGTAGTTATTAGCTCTAGGGGGATACCTTTGTGGTTAGGGGTTTGGCTCGAGTCTGTGGTAAACCTTGTTATGGTGGGAACTCTGCGATATTGATTCTTGCAGTGAAAATAAATTGAGAGCAATTCAAAAATAGAGATTGATAAATTTAATGGGAAAATTTTTGAGCTATGGAAGCTCAAGATGGAAAATTTGTTGGTAGGAAAAGATCAATGGATCATTGTGGATCAAGGTATTGTACCTACAGGAATGTCAACAAAAGACTGGGAAAAGTTGGATCAGAAGGCGATGAGCACAATCTGGTTGTGTCTCTAATATTCAGTATTGCTAAATGTATCAAGGGAAGCTATAGCCAAGGAATTATGGGATAAGTTAGGAGCTTTGTATTAGTCTAAGTCCCTGGTTAAAAAATTGTTTTTGCGAAATAAGTTGTACAACCTAAGGATGAAGGATGGAGAATTGATGATAGAGCATCTAAATGCCTTCAATATTATGGTAAGTTGGATATTATTTGTTGATATTAAGATTTATGATGAAGATAAATGTATCATTTTATTGTGCTCTTTAACAAACTCGTGGGATAGTCTGGTAGTGGCCATAGGTAGCAATGCAACTATTTTAAGCTTTGATGATGTGGTATCATCATTGTTGTCAGAGGAGATGAGGTAGAAAAACACGAAAGGACAAGGCACATATTCCTTATTTGCAAGAGGACGATTCCAGGAAAGAAATATATCTAAGTCCTTAAGTGGGAGATCTAAATCTAGGGGTATATCTAAATCTCCCCCAAAAATTGTAAAGGTATGTTGTGTTGGATTACTGAGAGGGGGGGTGAATCAGTAATAGAGCAATTTAATCCCTTTTAACCATATAATACAAGTGTTATATCAATGAATCATTATCATCTAATAACTGCAGAGTAAATAAGCAATGAACAAATGAAAAAACATACACATACACAGTACACCAGTGTTTTACGTGGAAACCCAAATCGGGAGAAAACCACATAATGTTTTTTCTTATATGTCTTGAAGAATTACATTCATTGGAAGCACCAAC
>JZKD02S0176254.1:50317-83378 GCA_000966675.3 Picea glauca
GAGGCTGACATCCATAAAGTAAGAAGTCTCAAATGCCTTATACATTAACCAGAGCGAATAGTGCTTCATCAAAACTTTACAATCAAGAGCCTTGCTCAACCATCGATCCCTTACAAAAATGGCGAAAACGCCTACATATACTCAAAAACAACAACAGCAGCAAAAATAAGACGTTGCATTAAAAACATTGCATCTGCATGTATTCTGACAGTCTATGCATGCAGAATCTGGCCGATCGTGCACCCAAAATTTTGTGTCCCCTCGGCCAAATTCGGACGACTATTCTTTGTCAGACACCACCTTAACTGTGCATGGCTCCTGCAAGGGAAGTATCTGAGCCATTAAGAGTCGAGCTAACGTGTGCAGACCTCCTCCGGCTGGTCGAAGACTCGGCATGGATTTTTTGGAAGAAATGGTACACAGGACCCTCTCGAGCAGACCGCTTTCCAAGCCCTCCATACTTCGCACCTAATGAATGAGGAGAGGTTTCAACCACCCCTCCTTGCCTTCATTTACTCCGAGCGAGAAACAGTATTGAGATCGGATCCGATGGCGCCTGAAGATCGCGATGATCCCCTCTATAACTAAACTCGACGCCTTTAGCCTTCTTTATACAACTCCTTTCTTTCCCTAAGTGACCACGGGCTATGACCACGTGCTTATTCCCAAGGCGCTTTCGGCGTTCGTGAATGGGAAGGAGCTAATCCCTTCTTTTTGAAATCGCGATGAGCGAAACGCCGAGATGGCTTAATCTGGTGCCACGTGTCCCTCTCAGATATGACGGTCCTAACTCACTCGGTGATATTGTGGGCCCGAGTCATGGACGCTCCCGTCACCTCACGCATCGGGAAAATGACGGAGTTGCTCCTTGCGGTTTGGGGTCGCGATGGACGAAACGTCGAGATGGCTCAATTGGCCGCCAGGTGTCCCCTTTGGATGGACGGCTGAGGCAACTCCTCGATATTGTGGGCCCGCCTTTGGGCGCTTTCGGTGTTTTAGGGTTCGGGGTTTCGAAATGTAAAATGACATAAAAACTTCACCCTTTGAACTCGTGACTGCCGAAAAACCGACGCGACTAGATCTCGCGCCACGCATCCCTTGGATGGACGGCTGCTATTCTTCCCTGTATACAATATGGGCACGATATGTTTGTGCTAATCTCGGCGCAACTCTGTTATCTGCGATTTCCCGCCAACCACTGATCTACTCATGTGGATGGATCAGGACCGTTGACACTATAATTTTTCCCGCTCGCTTGATTTTAAGTCCAAACAAGACTTCTTCTATGCGCTACGTTTGGGTGCTCCTCGAGCAACCTGCAGACCTGGATGCTCTTAGGCTCAAGACAAGAAATGTCGCTAACACGTGAGATCCTATATATATATTGTATTGTAAACAATGAAGATATATGTTGATGAATAAAAAGATAATAGGTGTGACTCTAAATAGGTTGTTGGTTTTCTCAATTTGAATTTCTATGATAAAATCTATGTGTAATGTGTGTGTGTCATTGTATCTTTTCCATTTTTATTAAGGATCTATTTACATTAATTAATTGTATAAAGTTAAAATATACAAAAAGTATGCCCCCAAGTGGATGTCAACATATCATTGATATTTGTAAAAAAAAAAAAAAACAAATTAACTATGAAAGCAACCATTTAATTTTACATTTAATGATACCTTATCACATTCAAATATGTTACACTAATAAAACATATAATTCTAAATTGAGTAAAAAAGGTTAACATATATTATTTTTCTAATATTGTTTTTTATTGCACAAAGGAACGTGTATTTCCATATGTAAACATTTTATGTGTGTAGGAACACATTATATCCTAATACTTTTCGGTGAGTTCATACATATTTCCCTATGCAACGATGTATACAAAATCATTGCTAAAGTTTTTGGTAGTGAAAATTAAAAAAAAAAAAAAAAAAATCTCTCAAGAAGGAATAATTTGGTTTTTTTTGTTGGAAGGAAGATACATGAAGCAATATTGGCAACATAAGGTTTTTTTAGTTGGGAAACATACATGAAGCAATATGGGAAACATAAGATAGTCTAAGAAACATCAAACCATGGTAATGAAGTTGGACTTTTCTCTAAAGTTATCCAAGTAATAATTTCGTTTTTAGTTGGAAGGCAGATACATAAAGCAATAGGGACAACATAAGATAGTCTTCAGTTAATAAAATTAAAGAAACAGCAAACCATGGTAATGAAGTTGAACGTATCAAAAGTATATGGCATAACCAACTAGCTTTATCTAAGATTGATGCTCCTACATGTTGGTTTTTTCCTTCCTATGGTTAAATGGATAATGGGATATATTTCTTCAATTTTTTTTGTCGTGTTTATTAAGTGTTTATTAATGGTTCTGCCTCAAAAATGTTTAAGCCTACTATAAGCTCGAGGCAAAGTTATCCTTTATCTCCTTTACTTTTTTAACTTTTTGCCCGAGTGTGCTATTATCATCGATGTTCTACTCTTTTTACACATATTGTTTGTTGATGACGTTTTATGATTTTCAAATTGTTTTATAATGAAGAAAATTATAGGAGATTCTCGAAATACATGTTACTCCTATATGTATGAAAATAAATGTACAAAATATTGCAATTTGCTTTAATGGTCAAGAGTAAGAGGTTGAACATATCTTAATGAGATTTTTTCTTTTCAATTTTCAATAAGGTTTCAAATATCTCGGTTTTCTTTTAAATCCAAATGGATATAAGAAGTAGGATTGTGGTTGGTTATTGCAAAGAATTGAAGGAAAAATTCATAATTGATTTAACAAATGGTTTATACGGGAATATTGACTTTAGAAATCAATATTGGAATCTATCTTAATGTTTGAGACTATGGTTTAATAAAAAGGAATTTAAATAGTTTTGAGTTTTGCCTTGCTTAATATTGGAAGGTCTCTAGTTAGCCAGGGATACACATATGTTTGAACAAGTCACTTTCACTCATATCTATAGGGAACTAAATGAGGAAGCTAGCATTCTATCCAAGGAAGATCAAGAACTAGTTGAATGTGATATGGTTCTAGAAGAAATAAGGGATGGAGTCCTTGTCTATTCTATGCTCATATTATGAATCTTTCAGTTACCTATTTTTTGGTGATTATTGCATTGCTTTATTTTCTTTTTTCTTTCGAAGACATGATACTAGGTCTATGTAGGATATATAATGACAATTCTTTTATTTATAATGTGTGTGTGTGTGTGTGGATTCCATAGAAATTTATTTGTTAACAATAATAGGAAAGATAACTATCTCTTTTTGTAAAGTTGTTAACATGTTTCTTTGAAAAAATGATGTCCAACATCCATTGTGATGGTGTCGCTCCCAAATTTGGTTGTGGCGGATAGGATTTAACCCTAGACGCTCACACCTCTGTGCACATGCTTGGGTTGTTTCCCAGGGGTATTTTACCCTCGGACATGGATATGGAATCTTCCTTTTTTGTTGATGCCCAGATCCGTGGGGTCGTCCCCTCCATTTTAGTGTGCAGGTTGGAGCACGATATTTTGGGTTCGTCGTCTGGTGTCTCTTTCCGTGATGCAGTTCATAGGGATTATGCTCCCCCTTCTTCTTCTCTTATGGTTCAATAAGCCCCATCTCTCATCATTCCCATGGGTCAAGATGTTAATGAGGAGGAAGAGTATTACTAATCTGTGAGTTTAATTTGTTGCTTCAATGGTTTTTGGAAAAATTTAGTTGATCTCAATAATTGGATATTTGTTACCTGGATTCCAATCATGCAAAAGGAAGCTTTCATTCATCCTTGTGCAAATGAATTCTTCATTGTTGAGTTCTACATTGAGGAGGACAGGGATCTTATATTCAACTCAGGCTCATTGTTTCAGGGAAAATAAGGTTTGTGGGTGAAACCCTAGACTCTTTCTTTTAATTCAGTGTCTGTTATTCTCTCCTCAGCCCCAGTTTGGGTGAGGATCCTCAATTTTCCCTTGCATTTTTGGGTTTTACCCTCTCTTGAAGCCATTGATTTATCTCTAGGAAATTTCCATTTTGCAAGATACGAAACTACAAGACACGACACATCCACTTTTTCCCGCATTTACATGGAAATGGACTTTAGTAGAGGTTTCCCAATTGAAGTTATCTTTACTGGTAAAAAGCACTCTTGGTCTAAGAAACTAGATTATGATAGAGTTTCCTTGCGTTGCAGATCTTGTTTTGAAACTAGGCATCTTACATCTCAATGCCCCAAAGGATCTAGGAAGAATAGAAAGCATCGAAAATCAACCTGGTGGGTCGACTCTAATGACGACCATCAAGTAATCTCTACTGCGGTAAGCCTCCACAAGATAGTGGGAATCCTTCTCAATCATATCCTCCTATTCAACAAATGTCGTTACCTCAAGAAATGCAACAAGAAACAACTCAAAAGCTGACGAAAGAGGATTATGTACCTCGGGACTTAGATCAGGGACTTCAGGACCCACTAACCTCTGAGCTAGCGACATGTTGGGAAAATCAAGTTGAAGGTGTTGAGGTACCAAAACAAGAAGAAGTATAAGCTTCATACCAAGACAATCCGAGACCGACAAGCACCACAAATTCCCCAACATCTGCAAAACAAGTTTGGACAGTAGACAAAAAGAAGAAGAAATCACAAGTAACATCATAGCCAATGATAACACGAAGTCAGGCACACAAGTTAGTCAAAGTGGCGGGCTCTTCCCCAACATCATAACTTAGATACAATGTTTCTTCAATTTTATCCTCAAAGTCTTTTTTTGAGTGTACTCTATAAGGTTGTTCTTTATGAAGTTTCCATTTGAGTATTTGAAACAATCATTTGTAGTTTGGATTAGTTGTCCATTTGAGGCCCTGGATTGGCCCAAATTCTCTGAGATTTTGTAACTCTTCTATGTGCTTCAGCCACACCTTTTGTTGCTAATGAATTGATTGAGTTGAGAGGCTCTCTACACCCAAGTATGGTGAGATGTTAATGTAACACAACACAATTAAATAATAATAAAACATTAAAAAATAATGATTAATAATAATAAAAAATATATATATATTTTGTAATACTTTAATATTAATGTTTTAAACGAGCACAGATCCATCTTAATATTGGATCTATTAAGTGCTTAGATGGATAAATCTCCCTAGGTGCAAACCTTTAACTTTTCTTAAAGTTTTGCATTCTAAAAAAATGTTCACCTCTAAATTTTTTATCCTTCTCATAGATATAAAGTTAAGATGAAATTATGTTGTTTCATTAAATAAATAAATAAAAGTAAAAAAAATAAAAATATTATTTATAATTATTTAAATTAAAATAAATTATTTATATATACATAGTATTAAATATTTTTATTAATTTTTATAAATATTGATATTATAAATTTAATTATTTATTTTAAAATATTATATTAAATTAATTTATATGACATGTTATATCAATATTAGGTGGGAATATCGTTCATATATATAATATCTTCTTATAATAATAATAATAATAAGGACACCAAATTGGTGTATGCGACTTTCTCCACTTAACTATTTAACTCGTAAAATTTAAGAAAGTATACATATTTTACCCTTCTAGATTTGAACTTGTGATCACTCACGTTATATAATAATAATAACTTATCTATTAAAAATCAATAATCAATTTTTAAGTACATATTATATTATTATTCAACATTTATACTGAATGTGTTTCAAAGCTGCTTTAATATTTAATTTTCAATATGTGGACGCTTTTATGTTTTTGATTTGACACGTAGGAATGCGTGTGCAAATTTCCCTTAAATTAAGGAGCAATAATTTCCATAGGTTTCTCCATTAATGTTTGAATTTTGGTTATCCACTTTAAACTTTTCTTTTTCCTTGATATAGATGTTTTTGTTGCTCATGAGTCACAGCGCGAACTATTCAATGTGACATGTATTGTTAGAACAAAGTGTTGTGAAAATGCAATTATTAGAATAAATAGAATAATATAACTATTTTGAAATTAGGGTATATTTGATTTAGTAATGAATATTTCTAGGAAGGTATGTACAAAGGGTATTGTGGAATACAATTATTAAGATTAATTTTTCTTTTGTATAGAGAGAGAGGGGGAGGTTAAGTAGGGAGCACACACAACAACCAATCAACCATTATATTATTAGAAGACATCATTCCCTTACAACTACTCCGATTGATATAAAGATCGTACTATATTGGAACTTATACATTGTCATGAACCACTTTTCTCGATTAATATATCATGTATCATGTATATACAAATACTTTAAAATATAAAATACACCCTAAGACATAAATATATGGTTCATTTTTTCTTCTTCCTTAAGAAGCATAATTGAAAAGAATCTCCACCAAAATCAACATAACCATCCCTCTGAACAAAGCCAAGGGCATTCTCAAAGAAAATCATGGATTCTACAATAGATTTGTAAATGATAGAAATATGATTCAAGGAAGTTAGATGCAAGGTGTAAGGCCTTAGCTTTGAATGACTTTGAGCACCTCGACGACATGATCATTTTGATAGTAATTGATCAGCATGGACAGACTTGATCTAAGGTTGATGGCTAGAAAAGTCAATTTTGGAGTGCCTTGGCTCATTGGCAAGGGACGCCATCGACATGTCAGGCACCCTTGCTCATACTAGGCGCATTGCAAACTTTGACAGCTCACATTAGTTGGTCAAACCAAGAAAAGCTTGGAAGGGAACTTGGTGAGGAAAAACAAAAGGGGTTATCATGGACAACCTCATCCGCAGACATACACTAAACATGTTGGACAAAACGAAATAGAGAATTTGATTGACTTTTATGGATTTGGATTCGTGAGCTACATATGGATCCAAAAAGTTGAGCGTTCTACTCTTAAAATTGCTACAAACAACAAAAGTACCTTTAAACACAAATATCCTCAAAACAAAATCATAAAGCACACATCCAGTGAGCAAACATCCACTAAACACACATTCATAAAGCACACATCCACTAAGTGCACTTAGACACACTTGAGTACACTGCCAAGCACACTAGATGCACTTGGGTGCACTTACCAAGCACATTGGACATAGTTGGGAGCACATGTTGGGTGATAATGACAGCCATGTCGTTATAACCATTCCGTAAAAGTTGCAGAGGAAAGCGCCCCGTTTGAAGTTTGCCCGCCGCTCGAAACATACATTCCAGCCCCACACGTGTCTATAAATTGACCTGTCCATTGCAGATCAAGGGTTTTCATTAGTGTTGCCTTTTTGTTTTCTTGTGTTATGGTGGGACAAAGCTTATGTGTTAAATAGAGTTTGCATTTATTTCAAGACAGAAAATTTGTTGTTGGTGGGATAAAGTTTATGTATCAAATTGAGTTGAGTTAGGTAAAATTTGATTTGTCCTTTCAAATAAAATCGCATTTGTATTGTATATATTAAGTAAGATAAATGGTTTTATTATTAATTTTTGTTTGGTTATAGCTGGATAAAGCTTATGCATTAAATAGAGTTTGTACTTATTTCAAGGTAAGATTTTTTTTTGTTTAACGTTATATATGTTAAGAAAGATAAATGTTTTTATTATTATTGGTTTTTTATATGGCCTCACAAAGCTTATGCATTAAATAGAGTTTGCACATGTTTTAAAGGAAAAAATTGTTGGGTTGTTTGGTTCATAAGCCTTGCTCTACCTGTTGCACTACAGATTTTGCCCAATAGGTGCAAATTCTATTTGGTGCATAAACTTTGCCCAATCGAAGTGGTAAGGGCCTCTATGTTCTTCATTTTGTTCATGTAATTATTCATTATTAAACTTTAAAAGTTTGTTTTGGTTAAAATAGTTTTAATTCTAATGTTATTATATTAATTTAATTTAAGATTTTTTCTATACAAAAGTAATTTTGTAATTTTTTTGTTATTTTAAATATTTAGAATTAAAATGAATTTATATTAATATTTATATTGTTATATTTACACAAAGGACAATCATATAATATTGTAGTGATTTAAATGTCTAATGAAATGGCTTTTTTTTGCTGCTCAAAATAATGAAAGGTTTTTGGCTTGAAATCTGTCATGAATCATTTTGGATTGATGAAATTGTGGATATCATATGTTAACATTCCATAATCTAGTCGTAATAAGTGTATTTCAGGGTGTTGCACCCATTTTTGCATTAAAAACAACAATCACTTTAATCTAAAATTGTGTTTTCAGTAAAGATTCCTAAACCGGATTTCGATGATATAAAACCGAAAAAGGTCAAATTTGTAGAATGTTTAGCTTTCTTCCATAATATTACATCAGGTTTGACTAAGACATGTTAATAACTTAATAAATCTAAATTCTACAGAGTCAACTAATCTTGTACTACGTAGACCTTATTTCCAACCACAAATCTGATAAGAAGTTGACCAAAATTTTAGACATAAGCAGAGTTCTACCATGATCGAAGGTCATTGTGTGGTAGAACAATGCCCATAAAGGTTTTGTCCAAATCTGAATCATCTAGATACTCAAAAATTCGATCAAAATTCTCAATTGATGGGAGCTCTAACTTTTTATATCATCACTACGTAGACCTTATTTCCAACCACAAATCTGATAAGAAGCTGACCAAAATTTTAGACATGAGCGGAGTTCTACCATGATCGAAGGTCGTTGTGTGGTAGAGCACTGCCCATAAGGGTTTTGTCCAAATCTAAATCGTCTAGATACTAAAAAATTCGATCAAAATTCTCAATTGATGGGAGCTCTAACTTTTATATCGTCAAATTCCAACAACTAGAGGGAAGTTTGTTACAAGATTAAATGGCTTCAAAGTCTCTCACTCAACTAATGAACAACCTATGAAATAGTAAATGGAGGGAAAAAGCGAATAAATACGAGTTTGTTAGGATTAGTTCAACCTTAATTAAAATGTATATCTTAGTTAATAGTCACTTGTTGGGTTAGTGGAAGTGACTTGTTATTCTTACTTCCACCTAGGTTCAAGTGTATTCAATAATATGTTTGTACTTATATTCACCTATACTTAAAAATATAAATAAGATTAAATATAAATTTTATACATATTTACATAATCGAGTATTAATTAAAATTAGATTACATATATAATTACAACAAGAGTTTCAATAAAAACTTATTTCCTAATTTGTTATTTATTTATTTAAATAAATATTTAATCTACTTATTTTCTTTTTCCCCTAAAAACTTATTTCCTAATTTGTTATTTATTTATTTAAATAAATGATTTAATCTACTTATTTTCTTTTTCCCTACTCGTATTCCTCTTTCTATATGATTTCTTCGTTCCCAATCTTGTTATTTTACTAAAATCATATTTCCCAAGTTTGGTTACTCTTTTATTTATTTTTTATTTTTTAAATTTAGATATAAAAAATATAAATTATTTATATTATATTTTAATTCCTCTTTCTATATGATTTCTTCGTTCCCAATCTTGTTATTTTACTAAAATCATATTGACTAAGTTTGGTTATTCTTTTACTTTTGATTTAATTTAGATATAAAAAATTTAAATTATTTAAATTTGTCCTTCATGATGGATTCCGAAACATTGATAATCAAAATTACAAATGTAGATTTTCTGAGCAATTTTATTAACCATTCTCACCACAAAAACCCCAAATCAATATTTTAATTCAATGGTTATTAGAGTATTTTATGCAATAACCAGCATCCTTCATTCAATCTTGTGCGAGTGTCAGTATAAGTAATGGTTTACTTTGGGAAGACCCCCAATTCATCAACTATGTTAGATGTTTCGATAGCCTTGTGAAAGGCACACTATGATCCAATGCTTTCATAGTTGGAGATTTGGGCGATAAAGGATTATCTTACCCACACATCTACAACCCTAAGGTGTTTGAGTTTAGGGAAAAAAGGAAGGTTACCTCACCATCCGCCAAAGGGACATGAAGTAAGAACTATGTGGGAAAAAACCAAAATCAATCTAGTATTATTAAGTGAGGACATCATAATGAATCAAGTGGTTGACATGGCCAGCATAGCCATAACATGTTGGTTCTTTCAGTAATACATATCTAAATCTAATATGAAGGTAAATCTAGTATGAAGGTATGGATGAGGTAAACATGAGAAACCTTACATGGTTATAGACATGAATGTCACCTATTGTTGAAAGGATGGAAAATTTTCATTCTTTAATTTGATTAGGACGTAGATGGGATTTTTGGTCAAAGATGGTGGTGGACAATGCTCTTCTAACTTTCTAGAGGTGGAGCCCATGCTTTGATCCAACACTGGAGAGATTATTTATACAACCAATATGAATCAAGCTTCCAAGGCTACCTTTGGATTTTTAGTTGAAGGATGTATTAAAGGTCATAGGAAACTCGATAGGGTCTCTTTTGGAGGTAGATGGAAGTTACAAAAGCACAAATATATGGGCGATTACATGAATATTAGTGGAGGTTGATTTGCATGAAGGGTTAGTTGAAGAGATCTCATTGGAAGTTAAGGGGAAGGGCTACTATCAGGTCATTGACTTTATAGGTATACCCTTTTGATGTGTGTGTCATCCCTCTTATGGACACTTAGAGAGAGAATGTAAGCTCAAATTTACAAAGAAAAATTGGAGGAGGAAGGATCCAATGATAGAACCTTTGACCTAAGGTATTCAATAGTCTTTGTGGAACACTACATCGATATCAGTAAGCTCTGACCAAAGGAAGGGAAAGCAAGTGATGGAGACCATGGTGCCCCTTAGTTAAGGACCCAAAGGCTCAAACTTGATTACAAACTTGGTTCTATATGCTTTAGATGTGTCTTGAAATTCCTTAATTGATCTAGAATTCTCTATTGTTGGGTCATTTACGCTTGTGCACGTCCTTCTTAATGTTGGGGGGTTCAAGACCTAGGATTCCTCTAGAGTTGACCAACAAAATCCCCAAGGCATAGACATATCAATCCTCAGCCAAAGACTAAAGAAGGTCTCACCCGAGACGCCATGAGGATCACGAGACCATTTGGTCTTATGTTGGTGATGAAGGACTAATTACACAAAAATCCATTCGGGTCTGCATTTATATAATCCATTACAAACTACTTAAAAACTGGCAATGTATAACAACAACACACACATTCAATTGACACATGATCAAGACATCACAAGACTAGAATCGTTGCAACTTTATTATCTTCATTTAACCATTCAAAGACATAAATTAAGAAACTCATCAATTGACAGTAATAGAGTCATGCTCTCTTATACATTTTCCTAGTGTTACATTACATAGCACCATGCACTTTCTTTTAGACTCTGCAGATATGACAAACTCCGAATTACAACTAGAGACATTACAAACATAGGCTAAGAGTGAGCTCATTGACATGGAATAACAACAACAACAATACCCATAACCATCAACAACCTTCTTTTTGTCATCGTTGCTCCCTTTTATTTGCTTCTCAGCTTTGGTGCTCTTTCACTTTCAGTTATGCCCCATTCGATCCTTTGACTGTCAGTCATGTACACTTCTATCAATTGCATCCATTCCACATAGCCTCTTTGGAATCATGGAAATCTTAACTACCTTGTCAGATCATCTCCTTACTACTCCACGATCCCTCGTGCTGCCTGTAGCAATCATCAGGGAGATTTCCCGAAGATTATTGATCTAGGTGGATATTGGTGGCCACCCACCTATTCCAACTTGCTCCTCTATACGGTTTTTAGTTCAACATGTTCTTCTGTACTTATTTGTAAATGTGGGTTCTACACTTCTGGGGCTGTCTGAATCCCTACACATCTTCCAGGTGGAGATTAGTGGCTGCCCACCTAATCCAACTGGATTATTTTGGAATTTTTCATGTCAGTACATCTCTCTATACTTCCAAGGACGTTTTGGGGCCCTAAACAGTGGTTTTTTGGCTTAATAGACAAATTGTAGACAAAGTCAGAGTTCGATGGCATAATGTGTATTTCGCGAAAAGACCTTTCCAATGAGCTATCACACGCCTAAAACAGAGATTGTATGCAAAGTTATGACCCCAAGAAGTTAAGGTACCAACTTAACCATCGGGGCCCACATAACTTTTGGCGTTTCATCTCCTAGGGTTAGGTTTTTAGATGTCTAGGGTTTGGGCATTCATGAGTAATGTTAAAAAGGCCTTTAGAGCCTTATTGTAATCATTCTGCTTAGATAGATGCGCGTAGCAGCCACATCTCTTCTCAGGGATATATACCACCATTCTAGAAAGTTGTTTCAGTTCTGTAGTTTTACAATTTCAGCCTATTTTATTTATTCAATAGAAGTTATTGTTCCTTGGATATCAATTGTTGTTCTCTGTATCTCTTTGTTATGGTATTCAATCTATTATTCATCTCGTTTCGCTCATAAATCCGGATCAGTGGTATCAGAGTGGTCTTCTCTTCATTTGTTTTTCTTTGTGTATGCCCCCAACAAGATCTGGGTACAAGAAATTGGGACTCGAACCAGTCGAGACTTTGCAAAATCGGTCGCGCCGAACCCGATCACAACTCATGGGAGATGAGAAGAAATATGATGGAGCATGAGATTGTTTTAAAAAGTTGGTCGAGGAAGCCCTTGCATGACAAAGGAATGAGATGATGGACAAATTTGCACATATCCTTCGACGGCTACCCACAGGAGATGCATTGTCCTCAAGCGGCCATGCAACCCCCTTCAAGGTACAAGTAAATTTGGATATTACATTATTTGAAGGACTAATAGATGCAGATGTTGTAGATAAATGGTTGATTCTGCTCGAAGGCTATTTTTTGGTCCACAATTTTTTCGATAGGGAAAATATTACTTTTGCACTCCTCAAGGTCATCCCCCATGTTAAGGACTGGTGGGATACATACTCTAAGAAAAGAGCCATAGAGGAATATACAATATTTTCGGTCGCCCCCACCTGGGATTCCTTCAGGGATGCCATTAGAGAACAATACTACCCTGTTGGAAGCTACGAGGACCAGTACACAATATGGACCATGCTGCATCAAGAAAGGGACCCGACAGTACCAAATTTCACCAATATTTTCCATACTCTGCGCACCAAATTGGGTATCAAAGACTCAGAATGACATCTGGTGCTCAAATACCATGGTTGTATGCATAGATATGTCCAAACAAAAATGGATTTTCTGGACATTGTATCATTAGGTGTGGATTATAGATATGTTGTCAAGATCAAGCATAAATTTAAGCAAAAGAGGCGAGAGTTTGGATCAGTAAATTCCTCACAACCGAAGCAGGGAAAAGGTGACCCCAACCCACCAAACAAGGGACAAAGAAAAGATGGTCGCTCTCAGGACAACCAGTCCAAGCTGCAACCCAAGAAGGGTAATGAGAAGTCTAAGAAGGACACAGGAAAGTGGTGTGAATACCATAAAATCCCTTGCCACAACACCGAAGAATGTCGCTCCAAGTAGTCACTGGTGGTCGAGCTGAAAGCTTCCAAGTCAGAGGCAGATTCTGACTCCGAATCAAATCCAGAAAGTGGGCAGCGGATTATCGATGCCGAACCTAGTGCCACTGTTGCTACCACCAAAGTCCATCTAAGAGAACCAGAAGAACCAAAGGAAGGGGAGTGCCTCTTTCGTTAATAGATGTGGGTAAAGGGGACCCTGTTACATTTTATTGTCAATATAGGTAGTGACAAGAACCTGATTTCAGTAGAGGTCATCAAGCGGTTGGACCTGCCGATCACACCACACCTGCAACCCTACACCATCGAATGGTTTCTCCAAGGACGAGATCTCTCTGTCAGCCAATAGTGTCATCCACCCTACAACATCAAGCCCTTCAAAGATCAGGTATTGCATGATATTGCTCCCCTTGAAGTTATTGATGTCATTTTATGCCAACCATATTTGTGGAAGCGACATGTTGTGTATGAGTCTAGACTCCACAATGTTATTATTACTTTGGGTAGACAATTGTACAGTATACCATAGGTAGCACCGCCTACCTCTATTTCTTTACTCTTTGCTAAGCAATGCAGTAAGGTCATTTCAAAAACTGGGAAGTTCATATTCTTTTTCATTTGTGCTCGCAGTAAGCAGAAGGTCTCTGCCACATCCATGACCTCTACACAAAGCCTCTTTTGCAGCATAATAAAGTGGAGAGGATCGTGGAAGAGTACAAAGACATCTTCTCCTCACCCAGTGAGGTACCGATGCACTTCCAAGTAAATCATCCAATTGATCTAACCCCCTTTGCACCGTTGCCTAATGGACCAGTATATCATCACTCGCTGATGGAAAATTATGAAATCAAGCGCCAGATACAAGAGATGCTTCAAAAGGGGCACATCCAAACCAACTCCTCCCCTTGTAGAAGCCTGATTGTGTTGGTGCAGAAGAAATACAGGACCTAGCAGCTTTGCATTGATTACAGAGAATTAAACAAAATCACAGTCAAGAACTGGTACCCAATTCCCCGAATTGATGACCTTATTGACCAACTCAAGGGGGAAAATTTATTCAACAAGATTGACCTAAAGTATGGCTACCACCAGGTTCCCATCGAACCAACTGATGTATGGAAGACAACTTTCAAATCTAAAGAAGGTCTCTTCAAATGGTTGGTCATGCCCTTTGGCTTAACAAATGCCCAACAACTTTCATGAGATTGATGGATGATGTATTGAGACCCTTCACCAACTCTTTTGTGGTGGTATATCTGGATGACATCCTCATATTCAATAGAACTTGGGAGGAGCACATGCAACATATTCAATAGATTTTGGGAACTCTGCGACAACACAAGCTATATGCCAACTTGGAAAAATGCTCCTTTGGCATGAACAAGGTCCAATACTTGGGCTACATTGTTGATAAGTATGGAGTACATGTGGATCCAGCTAAGATCCAAGTCATTCGTAACTGACAAGCCCCAACCACACTAACCGAGATTCAGAGTTTCTTGGGACTTTCCAACCTCTACCAAAGGCTCATATTGGGATTCTCCCATATTGCATGGACCCTCATCCAAGTAACCAAGGGTGGTGGCAAGGAAACGTTTGCATGGGGGAAGGCACAACAATAAGCATTTGATGATCTGAAGCAATGCTTATGCTCATCTCTATTACTATCCTTACCTGATCTGCAACAATTGTTCGAGATTGAGATTGATGCCTCTGACTATGTTGTAGGTGCAGTTCTCACTCAACAAAATCATCCAGTATTATACCATATTGAGACACTCTCAGATACTGTCCAAATATACCCCACCTATGACAAAGAAATGTATTCCATTGTGCAAGTCTTCCGTCAATGGAAACATTACATTCTGGGAAAGGAGACAATCATCCACACTGATCACAAGCCTCTGTAGTTCATACAGACATAGGGGAAGTTGCAGAACAACCACCATAAAAATTGGTCCACATAACTACATCAGTTCCATCTCAAAATCAAGTATAACATAGGGAGCACAAATCATGTCTTTGACTTCCTTATTCGCCCTCCTATTTCTGCGCTCACCACAATGCTCCATTCCTGTGGGCATGAGGCATCTGAGTGGCCCCAACTTTATCAACGTGACCCTAACTTCGCCACCACTTATCAACTCTTGGGTACAGGAGTGAATGCCACCGATTTTCACATTCAGGATGGACTGTTATGCAATTCGGGCCTCCTCTATGTTCCCACAAGAAAGCATGCAAAGTTGATTTGGGAGGCTCACTAAAGTTGGATGGCAGGACATTTTGGCATGGAGAAAACTGTGGTTGTTCTACAGAAACATTTTTATTGGCCAAAACTTCGACAAGATGTCAACAAGTATATCTTATCTTGCCTTGTTTATGCCATTTCCAAGCCAACCATCAAGAAGCAAGGCTTATACAACCCTCTTCCTACTCCTGAGAGGCCTTGGGAATCCATCTCGATGGATTACATGTCTATCATGCCATCCACCAAGCACGTCAATGATTGTGTAGTTGTGGTGGTTGATATGTTTTCGAAGATGGCCATTATCACAACCTGCAAGAAGAGCATCACAACAACATATACTGCCAATCTCTTCTTCAAATGGGTGTGAGTCCATTTTGGGATACCACAGATCATCACCTCAGATTGGGACAACAAGTTCCTCAACACATTTTGGTCGAGTCTCTGGTCACTTTTGGACACCAAGCTCTCTAAATCAATTACTTTCCACCCCCAAACTGATGGCTAGACAAAGGTCATCAATCAGATGATTTTGCACATCCTGCGCATGTGCAAATCCAATCATACGTGTACATGAGATGAGAGTCTTCACTATGTTCAACACAGCTACAACATGGCTCTTCATAGCTCCAATGACCATATCCTATTTCAGGTGGGGCTGGGATTCCAACCCTTGGGTCCCATTGATGTTGCACTACCTCTTACAACCACACAGGTAGAATCTTCCCATGTTTAGTCTAAGGCCGACAAAGCCACCAAATTCATTGAGTGGATTCAGCACATCCACCAATAGTTCCATGAGAATTTTCATAAATCCAATGCTAAGTACAAGCAATGCCATGATCAACAACGGGTACCGCACCAGTTTCAGGTGAGAGACAAGGTTTGGTTACATTTGCAGAAAGAGAGCCTTACAAGGACCCATTGGAAGCTCCACCCACTTTGCTATGGGCCTTACACTATCACCAAGGCTGTGGGTAGCAATGACTTTGAGCTCAACACTCCACCCTTCCTTGGCTTGCACCTAGTGTTCAATGTGGACCTCCTTTGACCACATTTTCCACCATTATTGGACACCTCAGAAATCGCAGAACAATTGACACCAAGAAAGCTCAATCCTGATTGCATGGAACATGAATCCACTAATCAGATAGTGGACAAATAGGTCAAGGGCACTCGCAAGAAGAGGATCCAACTTTATCAGGTTGTCAAGGTAGGGAAACTCCTACACCAAGGAAAGTGGTTCACCCAGGGCCAAATTCAACAAAAGTTTCCTCACCTTATGGGGGCACTCAACGCAATGGAGAACATTTCTTCCTAACAGGGGAGGACTGATCTAGATGGATATTGGTGGCCACCCACCTATTCCAACTGGATCCTCTTGTCATTTTTTAGTTCAACACGTTCTTTTGTACTTCTTTGTAATTGTGGGTTCTACACTTCTGGGGCTATATGAATCCCTAAACATCTTCCGGGTGGAGATTGGTGGCCTCCCACCTAACCCAATTGACTTATTTTGGAACTTTTCATGTCGATACATCGTTTTGTACTTCCAGGGCCATTTTAGAGCCCTAAACAATGTTTTTTTGGCTTGCCACAATCAAATTGTATACTGAGTCAGAATTTGACGACATACTATGTAGTTCTCGAAAATAAGTTTCCAATGGGCTATCACGCACCTAAAGAGGAGGTTGTATTAAAAAATTACGACCCCAGGAAGTTGAGGTACCAACTTACCCATCGAGGCCCACATAAATTTTAGCATTTCATCTCCTACTGTTAGGTTTTTGGATGTCTAGGGTTTTGGCATTCATGAGTAATGCTAAAAAGGCCTCTGGAGCCTTATTTTAATCATTTTTCTCAGAAGGATGCACGTACCATCCACATCTCTTCTTAGAGATAACTACCACCATTCGAGCAAGTTGTTTTAGTTCTGCAGTTTTACAGTTTCATCCTATTTTATTTATTCAATAGAATTTATTGTTCACTAGATATTTATTGTTGTTCTCCATATCTCTGTGTTATGGTATCCAATCTATTATTCGTTTCATTCTGCTCATAAATATGGATGGATTATTTTCTTGATCCCAACGTGATGTGGTGTCTTATTAATTATTAGCGCACATCACAAAACTTGGGCCGATGTGCATTTGAAGAAATTTAACTGGTGTGCATGCCTCTTGTCACCCATCGGGTAACTGCTTAAGCATGTGCAAAAATAGAATAGGCACGCACAAATTTTTTGTGTGCGCGTGCATGATATTTACCAAAAATGTTGGGTATCAACATGCCCCTGCCACTATTATTTGGCTTGTCCTCGAGCCAAGTGTCTCACTAAGTGATTGATGCGAAAGACAGAACCGCTGTCATGATTTCTTGAACGAACTCATAAATTGTATATCATGTTCAATGAGGTTTCCATGAAGTTCTTGGGTGAGCTGAACAACCACATCTACATCGACTATTGTGACCTGATGGGCTATCAGGTCAGCCCTTTCTATTTTCTCGATCAAGGGATCGACGATAACCCGTGTGTCTATCAACTGGGTATAATTATTAAGGCCTTATCAGTTGCAATAGTGATTATCTCTTATATGCTTTACTGCTCAGTCTGGATGGAAACAATCTCTTTAGTTTTAGAGACAATCGTTTCCATCATCGTCGGTCACTCACCTGGAGGTAGAGAGGCCACGCTAGTATTTTTTTGTGCCAGGCAACTCATTAATAAAATTCATTTTTGGGGGACTTTGCAAATGGTTCCATAAGATAAGTTTATGATCAACCACTCCTCAAAATTCCTTCATTCTATTCAAGCTATCCCAGACAACAACTTTGGTCGTTGCAACCTTTTGTTGTAGTTCTATCTCCTCCAGTATTAGCTATTGAATCCATGCTCGAAGTGTTGTATTTTGAGATTCCAGGAGATGAATGCACTCAGTAACCACTTTAATTTTTTTTGGTGTCAAGATCTCTAACTATACCCACATGGTATGACAAACCTGTGAATAGGATTCATTCAGTACAATGAATATTTTGGCACAACTAGCTAGAGTTGCTTCATATTGGGGCTAAGTTTTTGTGTGTACAATAAACTCAACAAGATGCAAGGTCTAGAGGTTTTGTTTGGCATCTTCAATTTCTTGGCATATTCAAATTCTTGTTGCAACTGGGACCTCGTGTCTGGATGACTAGAGATTTCTTGGTCAAACTGAAGGCACAAATTAGGCATGCTTGTGGGCAAGAATTTGGTTTCACTCCTAGAGCTTATAGAGCATTGTAGTGAAAAAACCTTGTAGCTCGGGAGTAGGGATTTGTAAAAGTTCAAGCTCTATCTTGGTTGAATCGAAGGGTACTAGGGAAAAAAAAATGAAATTTGTAATTCTTCTTTGGTTCACTTCCAGAGCTACGATAGACTGGTGGTCACGTGGCATGGATCTTGGCGGGGAAGGTAAATCCAGTCTTTGAGATAGGGTGTCAAAATTCCCCACCATATAATTTTAAAACATCATATATCTAGATAATTGAGTGTGAATCTCCTTCATCAGTTTGGTGACTTGTCTTCTAGCCTATGGTGTGGGAGAGCCAACCTCTAACTTCTTCATGATAATAGTTGTGTGTTGGAGTTTTATTGAACCCTAACCAGGTCATAGCTTCGGATGGGCCGAAGGCGCTGGGACCTATTTGTTGATTGGAGTTACAAGTGGTGAGGGTGGATAGTGCTCTTTTGTGTTGGTGTCAAGGTCTCAAGGTCAGTAGGGGGCGAGACCTAAGTTTTTGGAGACCATTTCCATTTCATGGCACCCTCATATTCTGCTTCAGATCTATCTATGTTGTGCATGCACTCCTATGAATGTGGTGACCCATGATTCTTGGAACCATAATTTTGTATCTTGGATGCAAAATCCTTGTCTCGACATCGGGAAGTAGCAGCTACATGCCTCTATTCCTATGAATTTTTGGTTCTCACTTCGAATTAATATTGGACGTCCAAGAAAGAAGGTTGGTAGTTAGCCAACCACACCGTGACGCCATCCAAGATATCCCTTTCCATAATGTAGAAGGGGAGATTGGCCTATGTCTTGTCATTGGATGCATGGGGACCTTTGGATGTATGGGATGACCTAGGTTCTACCTTAGTTCTCCAAATAAACCCTAGAAACCATCGACCCCTCTACTAAACTAGAAGGAAACACTGCGCACAGAGTGCACAGTGCAGTCTCACCTGAGATGGATTATGGGTGATTGTAAAACCCACATATCTGTAGTCATAAAAGGGATGGAACTTATGTGGATGTTAGGCTTACTACTTATACCTCTTATTCTTCTACTTTAACATTCAACATTCATCAAAGCTATCATTCATTTAAACTTTTACATTCATTTTGCATAACTAATATAGTGTGCGCTGTAATTTAACTTTAACATATTCATCTATCCATTCATTCATTCAACATAATAAGCATATCAAAGCATAAAAGACAACATTTCACACAATAACCCAGGTTTTACTGTGGTTCACCCCCTTTGGCTACGTCCACAAAGATCTATCTTCTTTATTCATATTCAGTAAAATAGGGCGTTGCGTGCATTACATCGAAAATTTGTCATACTCCATGAGGCTGACCAGTGTCATACCAAGCTCCATATCTTGTGACCTGACCCTTAGTTACAATCCATACATCTCAAAAACTGACTCCATATGAGCTCCACAACTCTCAACCAAAACCAATAGTTGTGACTCAAAACTCAAAGGTTCTCTAAAATACTCAATCTTGCCAAAACTAGATGATAGATAAACTCAAGACCCCTCCTATCTACCTCATACATCCTATTTATACTACAAAAGGTTGGGTAAAAACCCATTACATCATAACCCAAAACCCTAACCCTTGTGGATTAGTTTTGTCCAAAAAATAACCTCCTTCACATGGTCGGTCTTCATTCATTGCTTTGAATCCGCACTTCTTCTCCTTAATACCTGATGAACTACTTCATTTTCCTTCTTGCACACTACTTTTCCTTCTTCCCTGGTGCACACCACTTCCTTTGGTCCATTCCTTAGTTGGATGCCTCATTTGTTGCGCTCTTTCCTCAGAATTTTCTCCCAAAATAGCCTGCTCCAACAGGCCCCCAAAACTTACATGTGGCTCGTCTCGAGCCACTCAGGTGGTGTTTGCCTCCTTGATAGACTTCTCCAACACCTTAAATATTCATGTCATCTCTTCAGCACAAGTCTTCACTTTTGTGTGCTTCTCTACAACAAAATCCATAGTCTATGCAGTGAGATGTTCTTTCATCATCTCTTCAGCCTCCAAATAAATATTTTCCAGCTGGCCCTTAGACGCATCCAATTCTATCTACATCTTCTCTTCTTGTTTCTATAATGGCTCCAGTTGAGCCAGTCTCATCTTATTTTTTACTTGGATTGATTTCACTTCTGCCTGCAGATTCTTTAGTCCTTGCACACTCATTAGCCTCTCTTAGATGTTCATGGCCTTCTGCCTATGCTTTAGCTCCTATTCTTCGACCGATGTTGGGATAATTGGTTCTGGTGATGGGATTGCATCTACATCGACGAATCCTGCCTGTACACTAGGTTTTTCCACTTCTGGTACTTTCTCTTGTGGTGATATCATGTTACTATGGGTTCTCCTTGACATTTGAATGGGTGCTCCAACCTTGGGTGGCGCCATACTGCAAATTCTCGATCCTACTTCTTTGAATCATTGCTAAGACTAAGGGATACCTAGTCGCTCTATGTTTTTTCTCGACTTTCTCTCCTTAGCTCTTCATTCGATCTAAGTCATAATGAATATTACTTTGCAAGTTTCCTGCTTTTATAATGTCTGTCATATCCCAATTTTTTGGTCATCGTCTTTGTTTTTTCAACTGCTTTCTGTCCCATCGTGATGTGTTTTCTGTCTAGTCATCTTTTTCTATCACGTAGTGTCTTAAGGTTCTATCATACCTCTTTCTAACTTCTTTTGCACGTTGTATCCTTCAACTATTTGTCTATCACTTATTCCTCTACCTACTTATTTTTGTATTTTTCTCATTTTTCCACTTTTTTCTTCCTTTTTATTCTCTTAACTCCTACTTTATACAATATGTACAATTCTAATTTTTGCATTGTAATTACTAAGATTTAGTAGGTTGACTATCCTTGTACAGTTTCAATCGACTACCATTCACCAAACCTTGAATCTCCTTTCTTGTTAAATCTTGCAGCTGCACAACACCTCCATCTATGACATACTTTATCTCATAAGGCCCTAGCCAATGCATTCTGAGCTTCTTTGGGTGCTGTAAGTACTTACTGTCATAGAGGAGAACCAAATCTCCCTCCTTAAATTTATTCTTCTTGATATGTTTGTCATGCCAAGATTTGTCCTTTTCTTTCTATACTTCTTGATGGAAACTAGCTATAATCCTTTATTCTTCCAATTCCATGAGTTGAGCCAATATTTCATGTGTTGCACCTCTTTCTGTCATGTTTGTAATTGTTTCAATGCACAAACTAGGTATCAAATATTCCAATGGAACTACTTCTTCTTGTCCATACACCAACCCGAAAGGTGTTTTCCCTGTTATCTTTTTGCATGTAGTTTTGTAATCCCATAACACTGTTGGTACTTTGATATCCCAGTCATCTATGTTTACATTACAAATATTTGTTAAGGCATTCTCCAAAATCTTGTTAAATGCTTCCATAGTTCCATTAGCTGGAGGGTGGTAAGGAGTGCTCTTATGATGATATATCTCAAATTCTTCAAGCATTGCCTGTATAGTACTGTTGATAAAATGAGTCCCTTGATCACTCATCAAAATTCTTGGGCATCCAAACCTTGTAACTACTTTCTCAAACAAAAAACGTGTTGCAGTCTCTGCACTACAATATTTCACTATTGTTGCATCTACCCATCTAGCTAAGTATTATGTCTTTGTAATAATATATCTTTCCCCTGATCTTCTAGCTGATGGACTAATTGGATCTACAAATTCTAATTCCCACTTAGAAAACACTTGCAAAGTTACCTAAGGTCTTAATGGCATCTCATCCCTTCTGGATGGATTTCCAACTCTCTAACATACATCACAATTCTCACAGTACTCCTTTGCATCATGTGAACTGTTGGCCTCCATAATTCTGCGTGCAACACCTTTTGCGTAATAGCTTTCCCTGCATAATGTCCTCCAACTATTCCTTCGTGTTATTCTGCTAAAATGATAGCCCTTTCATGCTCAATAACACATCTTCTCAGAATGTTATCTGCTCCAAGATTGTATAAGTGTCCTATAATCAATTGTTAGCCTGCAACTCTAATTACCAAGTTCTTCTTCTACGCAGTATTAAATTCTCTTGGGGAAAATCCAATACTCAATAATGTCAACAAAATACTCATCTGCAATCTGCACTGAAAATATTTGAGCATCATGAAAGTTGTCTTCCAGACTGCTTGGTTCTTCTCCATTAGTTATCCTTGATACATGATATGGCCTTGCATTCAATCTTCCAGGATTCACCACAACTTCAAAATTAAACTCTTGAAACAACAATAACCATCTGCATATTCTTTCCCCCAACACTCACTTATTGACCAAATATCTAAGAGCAGAGTGATCTGTAAACATCTTAAAATGTTGTCCTAAAAAACAATGTATGAACTTCTGCAATGCATATACCATAGCTAAACCTTATCTTTTAGTGGTATTGTAGTTCTTCTTAGAATCTAACAACTTCCTGCTTGCAAATGCTATAGGGTGATCTATATCACCTTGTCCTAGATGTTTCAATATTGATCCAAGCTCTATTGATGATGCATCCACATGCACATGAAACTCCTTTGACTAATCAGGGAACAACAAAATTGGCGCAGTCACCATCTTCTCCTTCAAGATATCCAAATTCCACTAGCACTCCTCATTCCATTGATATTTAATGTCCTTCTTCAACAACTTCTCCATTGGTGCAGAAATCTATGCATATCCCCTTATAAACTTCCTGTAATATCCTCTATGACCAATTGTACTTTTTAAATGGTGTACTGACTTAGGTGGTGGTAAATTCACTATGACAACAATTTTGGTAGGATCAAACAATAGACCTTGTTTACATACCACATGCCCTAACATGATTCCAAATGGTGCGATGGAGATACATTTCTTAATATTCAATGAATATCTGACACTGTCTACACCTGTCTAACATAAATATTAGTACTTCAACATGATCCTTCAATAAACTAAACAATGTCCAATCATCCAAGTAAAATTCCAAAAACTTATGAATATAATCCTTAAAGGCAGCTACTACCACTCTTGAAAAAATTGTAGGTGCATTCTTCAGTCCAAAAAGCATCATTGTATACTAAAATGATCCCCATGTTGTAACAAATGTTGTCTTGTGTCGATATTCTAGAGCTATCTTGATCTGATGGTATCCTGGAAATCCATCTGTAAATGAATAGGCTTCTTGACCTCCTACATTCTCCAATACTTCATCTATAAATCGGGTAGGGAAAGGATTATGCAAGAAAGCATCATTAAACTTCTTCAAGTCTACACAGATCCTAATTCCCCCTTGCTTCTTCTCCTGTACTACCATAGGACTGATCCATTTTGATTCTTCCACAGGTTCTATGACACAGACCTCTAACATCTTATCAATTTCTACCTTCAGTTTCTTCTTATACACTGGATTCAACCTATAAGGTCTCTACCTTATTGATCTAGATTCTAGTTTCAAAGGTATCTTCATCTCTCCAAGTTCTCTTATTAATCGCTTCATCTCTGAAAACATCACTGGAAACAAATCATTGTACTCATGCAGTAACTCTGTTATTCTTTCTACTATCTGATTATCTCAATAATCTCCAATACTTGCAATCTTTGGGTTTTTTGTTGTTCCAATATTTACCTTCTTTATCTTCAAAGGTGTAACATAATCTTCTGACTCTTATTGTGGACCTTATACTTCTCTTTCTCCTTCAACCTTTGGGATATGGATATTGTGTGTTTTTCTTTTGTTGGATCTTATTATTCTGTGACATGATAACAATGTAGCAACTATCTGATTGTCTATCTCTTTTGGTTCTTATAAGTTGTCACGATTTCCACTTCATGTTATTCAAAAATATTGTATCTTACCACCTTCAGTACTGTTGTATCTATTTATGGACTCTCATGTTCAAATGAGAATGTGATCACAAAATTCTGCTGCATTTCTTCCCAATTTGCAGTTTCCTTGCGTTGCTCCTATTCTGTGTACCAGTTCTTTGAAATTCCTTCTAATGTGTGAATAATGTGATGTGGTCGTTCTTCTGGTGGTACCAATATCCACTGAATTATACATCTATCTATGTGTTCTCTAGTTTTACTAATTCCATCATACTTCTCCAAAATTGTGTTCTCCTACTCTGCGCCAAATCTGATTCGCAGTAACCTCTTGCATTGAAACCAGTCATTGATCTTCTCCTTACGTGTACCCCAGTAACGAGTAGGTGTTGCTTTCAAGGAAATTTTTAATGTTGGAAATCTTTGATTCTCCAAAATTTCTACCTAATACTTTATTAAAAATTATTCTAAGTTATTCTGACCATAAAAATTAGGAGGTTCTCTTACCTCTATACCAACCAATCTTAGCACGTGAGTCATTCTGACACATCTTCTAGTAGATAACTCATGTAATCGTTGCTGCCAGTTCTCCAGTATTGTGTCAAAGTCTGAATCACAAGAACTAATGCTCCTCCAACCAGGGATGATTTTAAGGATGGAAATTTGTTTTAAAATGTAGAAACCTTGGCGAATCTTACTAATCCTTCATATGCCAACTATAAATGTTTGGCAATATTTTTGTAAAAATATTCAAATTTATAAGGATTTTATATAGTTTTTATAAAATTTTGGCGATTTTTAAGGTAAAATAATTTTATCCTATAGAATTTGGGCGAATCATTTTTAAAATAGCGAATCTTGTTTTTGGAAAAACAATGGAAAATTAGCCCATGAGCTAAATTTAGCCCCTAAAATCATCCATGCCTCCAACTCAACATTCCATCTGCAGTTAGGTTGATGTAATCCTCTTCACACACGGTAGTTCGATACAACTTATTTATATCTTTTGTAATGAAATTTTCTATTGCAGGTTCAACACACCTTCCTCCTTCTGAGGGATCTAATGGAACAATAACTCTGTATTCACATGATTCAAATATCATATTTCTAGTCTTTAGATTGATAATATCTTGGTTATCAAAAGCCCAATCCAGAACCAACAATGCTAGATATGGTGAAGTGTTATCCACTATGTAAATGACTTCAAAGTCTTCCATGGTGCACACACCATCTAGGTCTATTGGTATCCCCTTCAATCTACCAATTGGCACCACTCTATGCTGATTTTCTAGCTTCAACTTAATAGGTGAAAATCCCAATGTAGGTTCTCCCATAACTTCCCATGTCTTCTTAGGAAAAAAATTTACTTCAGACCCTAAGTCTAGAATGACATCCCCCATATTGAAATCTCCAATGTTTGCATTCAACTTGAATTCCCTACTTGTTCTTCTCTTGTTATGAACTTGATTGATTATCTTGTGTTCTAACTTCATTTATTCTCCATAATTGCACTTTTCTAATAGATTTTGTAACACTTGCAGAGATGACTTATCATTCAATAGATTTAGACAAGATACCAAAAAGTTTCTTAAATTACTGACCTTTTCTGTAGGCTTCTCCTTGTTGGTCTAATCGGATAAGGGAGGCATGTCATAAACTAGTACATCATATCCTAGCTTGGTTCTTGAAGTAGATGCAATGTTCTCCTTCAAAATATCTCATCTAGCCTCTTTGAAGGTCTCCTTCTCTTTGCGCGCATCAAACTTTTGTTCTGGTGTTGTATTCTTCCCGAACCATTGGTATTGATCCTGCTTCTTCTTTGTTGCAACAGTTCCTGTCTTGGCTCCACCTCTAGTAACTTTATTGATATTCTTCCCATCCTCTTCTCTATTTTCCAAAATAATCCATTGGACATTCTGATTGTTCTGGTTCCTCTTATGTTATATCTTTACTAGAAGTGTCGGAAAGTATTATGTCTCATGATCTGCTGCACGACAATACATACATGTCGCAGGTGGTTGTGGAAAATCTCTTACATAGTGTCCAGGTTTTTGAAAGTTGTGACAAATTGCTGGTCCTCTAACTCCTCCAAATCCTCTTCCTCCGCGACCTCCTCCTCTGAAGCATCCTTTATTTTCTTGATTGTCTCAACAGAGTGTATTATACTATGGTGCCTGATTATACTGCGGTTGTGCATTATTGTACTAAGGTGGATTTGCACACTACTGTGCATTGTTATACTGCGGTGGTGCTCCAAATTATTGCACGTTATTATACTGTGGTGGCACTGAAAAATACTGTGCGTTGTTATACATTGGTTGTTGTGCAAGTTGTCATGTCATTAATTCAACCTACACCCTATAAGTATCTAATGTCCTCTCCTTCATTATCTCCAAGGTTATACAGTCCTTGTCTTCATGTCCAACTGACTTGTAAAAATTACAAAATGTAGTCTTTTGTACTATTTGATACTTTTGCATCATAGGACAATGATAGGGATCATTTCCATGTGTTATACATATCTCACACCATGGCCCTCATGTAGATAAAGGATTTGACATTCCTTCTCCCAAGTACTGCGCAAAGGTTGGACACTCATTCTTATGATGCCCTTTTGTTTTGCATAGTGTACACCAGAAATCTTCCCTATTTTCCTTTCCCTTATTCCGATTCAACTGAAATGTCAGGTTCTACATATATTCTCTCAGCTCTTCCACAACTGGATCTCTATACTTGCACTGATTTTCCTATAACTGTAAAGCTTCTTGTAAAGCCTCAGCCTGAGTTTGGAACTTTTGTTGCTTCAATGGATACTTCAAATGTGTCAATAAAGAGTTAACAAATAAATGTCTATGTTTCATATCAATAATATGGTACTTCAACTTACCTTTCAACCTTTCGAACTTATGGTCAACCTCCCAGACTGAATCACCTAGATTCTGCTTAATATCTATCATTTATTTCATGAACGGATCCTCTGGACTTGGTTTTTTAAATTCATTGATCAATTGTTTCTTCACATCTCCGACAGTTGTAGGTTCTCATGTTGGATTATTTATTGTGAGACCCATATACCATTCTAATGCACAGTCTTTGAATGTGATTTCCAACTGCGCAACCTTTGTATCTTCATTTGTAATCTTCTTAGCTTCCCAAATCTTCTCACAAATGAACAAGTTCTTCTTTGTTTCATCCGAACCTTCTCCATGGAACTATGGTAACTGAATAGTTGGATATTGTCCTGTCATTGTGAAATTCTTTGTACTACCACCTCCACGCGGTGTAGATACTTGATTGCTACTAGCTGAACTAATACTTCTATTGGAATTTACACTGGACCCATGTCCTACTAAAGTCCTTATACCACTAATAACTTGTTTTCTGAACATTTCTTGTTCTTCAGTTGTCTTAGTCACACATGCGGTTATGGGTTCCACACTAATTCATATCTCGAATGGAGAGCCTTCTTCTTCACTAGACACATGACCTTTGGTTTTCCTCTCATATCTGGAACGCAGTATTTCCTCAATCTACCCTGTCTAACATAGATCCTCTACCTCTTCCTCATCAATGTCCAATCCCTGTCACTCGACTACTACCCTCTTCTTACTATTGATATTATACTGGTAGGGTCATCTGTTGTGCATCACTTTTTCTTTGCTCAATATCTCCCTAGTTTGTTCCACATCCAACATGATAGGGTCCATTTCTTCCTTATTTTGGCCTCTTTCTAGAGCCCTCTCCATATGTCATATCTTCCTTAGTGCTTCTCCTAGCTCCCCCATGCACACAAAGTGATTTAGTTGTCTAATTCCATGGTCATCACGCCTTTATCATGCAATAATATATTGATCGACATGTAAAGTGACCTAATGTACCTTCCTCTTGGTATCTTCAAGAATTCTTGCCCTGCAACATTATATGACTTCGTTATATCGACTGCAAATTTAGTAATAAATCTTGCAGTAATATTGTCTAACCAAAAATCCATTTCACAAATGAATTTATTATTAACCCTTTCCAACCGTAAAATGTTCTCAGTAGTCCACTCTAATTTCCTTACCCGATTAGTTGGACGAGTATCCTTCAACCTCAATATCCACTCCTATAATAACTCTGGAAAATAACAAAAATATGCCTCATGCAAATCAGTAAACACATACCTCTGTAAATACTAGCGTGGTGCATACCTGGAGATTCTATTATCTTTCTGCACAAATTGGAGTTGCTTTGTCTCCAACCATCTTTCAATCTCTTTCTTCGATGGATTCCATGGCCTAAACATCCCTTTCTACCATTGCATTCTCTTCATAATATCCCCTCTAATCCGATCTTTCAAGTTCCAACTGACAACATAACCATTTGTTGGATGTATGGGCTGACCTGGTAACTACCTTAGTTCTCCAAAAAAACCCTATAAACCATTGACCCCTCTGGTAAACCAGAAGGCAACACTGCGCATAGAGTGAGAAAAGAAGTCTCACCCGAGATGGATTAAGGGTGATTGTAGGACCCAAATGTATGAAGTCAGGGAAGGGATGGAACTCATGTGGATGTTAGGATTACTACGTATACCTCTTCTTCTTCTACTTCAACATGCATCATTCATCAAATCTATCATTCATTTAACCTTTTACATTCATTATGCATAATTAATCTAGCGCACGTTGTAATTTAACCTTAACATATCCATCTATTCATTCATTCATTCAACATAATAAGCATATCAAAGAATAAAATACAACATTCCACACAATAACAATTTTTTTACCGTGGTTCACCCCCCCTTGGCTACATCCACAAATATTTGTCTTCTTTATTCATATTCAGTAAAATAGGGCGTTGTGTACATTACATCGAAAGTTTTTCTTACTCCATGAGGTTGAATAGTGTCACACCAAGCTCCACAACTTATGACCCGATCCTTAGTTACAATGCATACATCTCAAAAAATGACTCCATCTAAGCTCTGTAGTTCTCAGCCAAAACTAATAATTGCGACTCAAAACTCAAAGGTTCTCCAAAAGACTCAATCTCGCCAAAACTAGATGATAGATAAGCTCAACACCCCTCCTATATACCTCATACATCCTATTTATACTAAAAATGGTTAGGTAAAAACCCATTAAATCATAACCCAAAAACCTAACCCTCGTGGATTAGGTTTTTCCACAAAATAAATTCCTTCATCCTGTTGGTCTTCATTCCTTTCTTTAACTCTGCGTTTCTTCTCCTTAATTCTTTGCACTACTCCCTTTTCCTTCTTGCACACTACTTTTCCTTCTTCCCTCACGTGAAATGATTCCTTTGGTCCATTCCTTAGCAGCCTGCCTCTTTTGTTGTTCTCTTTCTTCGGACTTTTCTCCTAAAATAGCTTGCTCCAATAGGCCCCCAACACTTACTTGTGGCTCGTCCTGATCCACTCAAGCGATGTTTTCCTCCTTGACAGAATTCTCCAATGCCTCAAATATGTATGTCAAGTCTTCAACACAAGTCTTCACTTGTGTGCACTTCTCTGCAAAAAACTCCATAGTCTATGCAATGAGATGTTCCTTCATCATCTCTTCAGCCTCCAACTTAATATTTTCCAGCTGGCCCTTGGTTGCATCCAATTCTATCAGCATCTTTTATGCTTGTTCCTGTAATGGCTCCACCTGATCTTGCCTCATCTACTTTTCGACTTGGTTTGACTTCACTTATGCCTGCAAATTCTTTATTTCTTGTGCACTCCTCATCCTCTCCTGGATTTTCATGGCCTTTTACATAAGCTTTAGCTCCTATTCTTTGACTGATGTTGGGCTAACTGGTTTTGGTGATGGGATCGCATATACATCGATGACTCCTTCTTGTACACTAAGGTTTTTCACTTCTGGTACTTTCTCTTGCGGATATATCTCATTATTGCAGGTTCTCCTTGACATTTGACTAGGTGCTCCAACCTTGGGTGGCGCCATACCGCAAATTCTCAATCCTACTGCTCTAAATCGTTGCTAAAACTCGGGGATACTTGGTCACTCTATGTGTTTTCTTGGATTTCTCTCCTTAGGTCTTCATCCTCTCTAAGTCATAATGAAGCTTAATATGCAAGTTTCCTACTTTTATAATTCCTATCATAAATTCTCTATCATATCCCACTTTTCTGGTCACCATCTTTCTTTTTCCAACCGTTTTTTGTCTCGTCGTGTTGTGTTTTCTGTTTAGTCATATTTTTCTGTCGCATAGTATATTCAGGTTCTATCATACCTCTTTCTAACTTATTATACATCTTGTATCCTTCAACTATTTTTCTATCACTTATTCCTCTACCTAATTATTTTTTTTATTTTTCTCATTTTTCCACTTTTTTCTTCCTTTTTCTTCTCTTAAATCCTACTATATACAATACGTAGAAGTCTACTTTCTGCACTGTAATTACTGAGAGTCAATAGGTCAACTGTCCCTATACAGTTTCAGTCGACTACCATTCACCAAACCTTGAATCTCCTTTCCTTTTAAATCCTGCAGCTGCACAACACCTCCATATGTGACAGACTTTATCTCATATGGAACTAGCCAATGCATTCTGAACTTCCTTGGGTGTTGTAAATACTTACTGTCATAGAGGAGAACTATATCTCCCTCCTTAAATTTCTTCTTCTTGATATGTCTGTCATGCCAAGATTTTTCCTTTGATTTATGTACTTCTTCATGGAAACCAACTATAATCCTTTCTTCTTCCAATTCCACGAGTTGAGCCAATATTTCCTGTGTTTCACCTCTTTCTGTCATGTTTGTAACTGTTGCAATGCGCAGACTAGGTATCAACTATTCCAATGGAACTATTGCTTCTTGTTCTTAATTCCCGACGCACTGCTTCCTTTTCCTTCTTGCACGCTTCTTTTCATTATTTCTTGGCACGCGTTGAATCCTTTGGTCCATTCTTTAGTTGCATGCCTCATTTTCCATGCTCTTTCCTCAGACTTTGCTCCCAAAATAGCCTGCTCCAACTAGGAGAAATAAAAAAATTATGAAAATTTCATTCAAATTCAATATAATCAGCATACCTATCAATAAGTTACTCCAGAATGTAGGCCCTCTCATTGGAGGCCATGATTAATTCCATGAACCACTTTTGGAAGGATTTCGTGAAGTCTACCTAGATTTCATAGTTTTTGGAGTGTTGGAGAGTCAAGAATTGGGGGGTGACGAAAGGGGGGGTTCCCTCCACATTTGTTTCATGTCTCGACAGTGGTTTCCAGAGTACCATACCTAATAGAAGGATGAACCAGCTGTAATGAAACTCTTTTCCCCAATATTGATCATCTAGGCAATCGAGAATGAACTCATCCAACATGTATTGAGGCTAGGCCATCTGAGTTCCACCAACACATCGCTCTGCAATGAGGACCACCCTGAGAGTGCATACATCATTTCATCATTTGTAGATGATATTGTAGGTCAGTAACTGTGTTGTGAACCATACCACTAGATTATTAATTTCATGGATTACAACTTTGTGTTTCCCCCTGCGTGTGCCAAATCAGGAGTAGACTTCTTCCTGAGCTACATATTTCACTTTGAGGGTATCCGTTGGATCCTCTCCATAAGTGGGAAGGCTCAAAATTTGATGCATCATGTGCTGATAAATAAGGTAAGTATATTCCAACCATAGGTACCCCCCATGCATTCGAATGAGGAAGCAAACCAATTCCTAAATGGTTGGGGTGCAACCGAAATGTGGACATATGAGTAATGTGAGAATGTCTCATTTCCTTAGAGGATTCTCCCATTTGTGAGCCATTCCTCAGTCACCACTTTTTTGGTACCATCTTCTTTCTGGATGACGGATGTATATTTATTGAACTTGATCCAGGTGGATATTGGTGGCCACCCACCTATTCCAGTTGGACCCCCACCATTGCTTCTTTCAGTTTTTCAGTTTTCGCATAGTATTGATCCATGTGGATATCGGTGGCCACCCACCTTTTCCAAATGGCTCAAAACAACATTCTGGCAATTTTGGCAATTTACTATTTTTAGCAGATTTTAACTTCCGGGGCCATTTTGAGGGTCCAAATGAAGGTTTTTATAGATCGAGGTTCTCAATGATAGATGAAGGAATAGTTGAGCCCCCAAAATGAATCTCCTCGATGATACCTTTCCAATGAGCTATCACACGCCTAAAACGAAGATTGTATGCAAAAGTTACGACCCCGAGAAGTTGATGTACTCACTTACCCAAACGGGGCCCACATGACTTTTGGCGCTTCATCTCCTAGGG
>JZKD02S0176254.1:114332-154043 GCA_000966675.3 Picea glauca
ACAAGATGATTCAAAATGAAAATGTCTCCTTGGTATATATAGGAGACTAGGAGGTATAATTACAACTAATGGCCTAAAGCCGACATAAATAAAATAAAATTACTAATATAACATGCCCCAATTAGGGGGTAATGAGCCAATATTAGGGCTTAACATTCTGGTTGTAGCCAGAGAATTGGGGAGTTGGAGCTTCCTTCAGGTTGTATCTTGAAAAACTAGGGGGTTGGAGCCTCCTTCCAGTTGCAGCTAGAAAACAAAGAAAGTTGGTGCTTCCAATGAATGTAATTATTAAAGACATATCAGAAAAAACATTATGTGGTTTTCTCTTTCTTTGGGTTTCCACGTAAAAACACCGGTGTACTGTGTATGTGTATGATTGCTCATTTGTTGATTGTTTATTTACTCTACAACTATTGGATGATAATGATGCATTGATATAACAATTGCATTTTGTGGATAAAAAGTATTAGTGCTCTATTACTAATTCACCCCCCCTCTCAGTAATCCAACACTCCTCCCAGAATTGATCCGCCAATGATTGAAGGGGAAATAACTAAAACATTGTTAACTCCACAATAGGGAGGTCAAGAGTGCTAAAATACAGGTTCACCATCCCTACCTAGATTGAGTAGTGTGTGGTGAAGAAATCCTAAATACATTCAAGTGGATGAAAGTGGTCTAGCATCACCTGAAGGTAAGTTACCTAACCAAACTATTTTTTATCGTTCTTATAAAATCATTAAAGAATATTTTGAACCAAAATACAATGCTACTAAATGTCAACTATTTTTTGTTTTGTTAAAATCTAGAAGTTTGACTACTGTTAGGAGAATTTTAGGTATTAAAACAGTCAAAAGTTTAGAAAAATTCATCATATTGTTAGAAACCTAAAAATTTGGATGCTTTTCAAAAAATTGGTAAGAAATCTCGTTCTAAACACTATAATGTAGCCCGACATGTCTTGTCACAATCAATTGTTAGCACGATCACAAGAAAACATCGTTTTCTCCAAAAAACCTCTCATCTCATGATATGAAATATCAAAACCCTTAGAAAGTATTCTAATAGACGAGATAGCCTCGATACAAGTGGCCCCAAAAAATTTTGAGCCTTCATTGGTAAGCTATCTCATTCTGACATGAAGTTAATTGGAGCAGTTAAGGGACTAGTACATGCTTTCTAGCATGAGAACACTAGGCCTTCTTCCAACCAAAAATATGTACTAAAATTGAGAAGGGGATGTAGGGACCGAGTGTTGAATTTTTGTATGAGATATTATATGAGATAATATTATATATGAGATGATGTGATAGCTTCATTATTACAATGATGAATGTGCAAAATATATAGAGAACCTAAAGGCACATATTGTTACCATCCATGAAATGATGTGTCTCTAATAATTATAATAACTATTTATTATTATTATTATGATATTATAATTAATAAATATATTATTAATTATTAATCTAGGAGAATGTCTTCCTGATGTTGTACAAACATCAACACTGAGAACACCATATTAAACACTTTCTTGACATTACATAGATAGAATTGTATGAGAGTTTCACAATATTAAATAGTGCACTTAACTTGGGCCAAATATCTTTTCATAAATGCAAGCCTTGGTATGTTCAAATAAACACAATTCATAACACATGTTGTTGTAGATATCACATTGAGTATGGTTATTATTAACACACACACACACACACACACACACACACACACACACACACTTATTTAATTTCATAACACCCTTTTGTAGGAATGCTTAGTTACATTGTTGTCATTGTCATATACAGACTTTATTCACAACATATTATGTACAAGGCGAGAAGGTTGTACATTTTATCAAAAATCTTTCTTAGATGGGACATGTCCTAGGTGCGGTGGAATGGAATTACAGAGCAAGTGCATCCATGTAAGTGATGAGTATGAATTGGGGAGGAAGGAGATTGCCTTGCAAAGATTTAAATATGTCGCATATGGTATTGATGGAGGGAAGGAAAGAAAAAACATACAATTGGTGACTTTGCATGTATGAGTATGTGACTTAATAAAGGACTTCATCGAAAAGACATGACAATATATTTAGCATGTCCATGTGGCTTGATGGTAGGATGAGCATTTTAAAATATGCAAAGATACATTTCTCATTGGTATTTTCTTATTAGTGGTTGATTTTATTGAGAACTACACCCTTGAACCGAAAAATGAGATTCAAAGCCAATATTATCACTCATAGCAGGTCAACATAATGGTCCATGTCACATATAGGTATGGGTCGAAAAGTAATGAAGAAAATAGAGTTATATTGAAGGAGTATCACTTCTACATAAGCGATGATCGATGCCATGACTTAGCCTACGTACAGCATCACTTTCATTTGTTTCACAATCAACTTAAGGAGAAGAACATACAAATGGATCAACATTGGATTTGGTCAGATGGTGGCATAAGCCAGTTAAAAAATGCTCGTGTATTTCAATGGTTATTTATGTTGCACAAAAAACTCAAGGTACCACATATTTGGAATTATTTTTAGTCTAGGCATGGGAAAGGGGAGTATTATGGAGCAGGAACATGAATAAAAATAGAGTTACATAGGAAAGAAATGAAATTCACAACTACTTCCCTCATTCAAGATGTAAAATCCATTATTGAATGGTGTTCTTCAGTAATGGGAGAGGGACCAAGAACCCGTGAAGACTAATCACCCAGGAAAGGACATGTACATAGATTATTTTGGGAGTTGGTCGATGTAGATTGATCACAATGGTATAAATGCAAAACAATATAGGGAATTCATGGATTCCATTCAGTTTGAACATTAGACGATGCAATAGCTGAAATATGGATGAGAAAACTCTCTTGCTTATGTGGTCCATGTAGTAGTAATGAATGGGATGATTATGAATCCACAAATTGGGTTGATAGATGGGATCGTGTATCACTCCCCATTGGTCAATGTCTAACTATGGAATTATCTTAGTTGGATGAGGACTAATCAAATATTTCAGTAGAATATGATCACATCTTAAATCTCGTACTCCCAGGTTTAGTGAAACCTTCTATTATATTTTGAATAACTAGAATCATTTTTTTATTCTTTGGTCATTCAGTGGACTCACGTGTTGGCACTCCATTTTTTGCAGGGCACATATACACAGTGGTTTCCCCAAGAAGTAATGAATGGGGCACTGATTATTTTTCGTCACATTGCTTAGAGGGAAAGAATACCCTCATGCAATCAATAACAGGCTCCGAAGGCATTGAATTTATGATTAGGTCGATGGTTATTAAACGATAATATTTGACATAGGATGAAAGAACACTGAAGAAAGGTGGTTATGTATTTCAACATTATAGATTAGGTGAAGCTATATACCACTTTACGAACTTGGTTGTTGGTACAAACCTCCAACTACAAACAATTCCAAGTAAGAACTCATCAAAGGTATGATACTTCTTGCCTTACTCTGAGAACAAGAAGTTAATGGAGACCATCAGTATTATAAGTGATCCTAATGGTGTACTTGAATGACCATAGGTATGTAAAATGAATAATTGAACAAATATTTCATATTTATGAATGATTGAAATTTTGGCTTCATTTTATGGTTGTTATGGTATTTTTGTATTTTGTGTTTATTTTTTGTTGTTAGCGAACTATGTCTATCCTTCCCTTTCCTTTCCTTGTCTTGCTTGCCTATCCTTGCCTTTCCTTTCCTTGCCTTGACTTGCCTTGCCTTGTGTTTCTTTGTCTTGCCTTTCTTTGCCATGCCATGCGTTGTCTTGCCATGCCATGCCTTTCTTTGAAATGTCATGTCATGCCATGTTATTCCTTTAATTTCCATGCCATGTCTTTCCTTGCCTTTCCATGCCACGCCTTTCCTTGCCATGACATGCCTTTCCTTTCCATGACATGTCGTGTCTTAGCTTGCCTTTCCATGTCATTCATTTCCTTTCCATGCCATGCCATGCCTTGACATTCCATGTCATGTCATGCCTTGCCTTGCCTTATCATGCCATTCCTTGCCTTGAATTTCCATGCCATGCCATGCCTTTCCTTGCATTGTCATGTCATTCCTTTCCTTTCCATGCCATGCCTTTCCATGCCTTTCCTTGCCATGCCATTCCATGCCTTGCCTTGCCATGACATGCCTTCCCTTGCCATGCCATTCGATCACTTTCATTTCCATTCCATTCCTTTCATTGCATTGAATTTCTATGCCATGCCATTCCTTTCCATGTCTATCAATTCCATGCCATGGTATGCCCATGCCATGCCATGCCTTTCCTATAATGTTCAAAGTGGCTCCTCGTGCACCTTTGAATCATAAATCTATCTTAATGGTGTTTGTTGTTTTTTTGTCATATATGTCGACCTATAAGTCAATATATTATTGTTAAGATATATGCAACTATTACAAAAGATGATATGCTAAATGGAATCTTAGTATAAAACCTGTAATGATTTTGCAGTTCCTTGAACAAAATAGGATATTTGCATGCAACCTCCATCTTCCAAGATATATTCATGCACAATATAATGAACCATATGGTATGTGGATTTGTGCATAGAGGAAGCGAATTAAATTTTAGATGACTCTACCATGCCAGGTGTTTAAAAGTAACCACATATGCTAGGTACTGAAACAACTTAACCACTAGACGAGAAATAATTTTTTGAAACTTGTTAATTGCTAAAGGTAAACAAATAAAAATCAAATGTTGTAGCGTTGGTTTTTTCCACTCCTCCACCAAGTCTTGAAACATAATCACACTAAAATATGAAATTTAAAAAATTGATAGTGTATAAGTAAATGTTAAAAGCCACACACAACAAAACTATGAAATGTAAAATATTAATAGTGAAGTAAATGTTCACTTATGTGAAACACATTATCACAATATCCAATATGATTATTAAATTGTGGTTTGTGTATAGGGTGTAGAATTTTCCAATTACAATAGGGTGGATATTGGCCACCATAACATCTAGTGCATCTACGGATTCCAAACATCACCAATCTATGGCTCTACAGGGTAGGCATCGAGCACTAAATGTCGTAATTTTTCTGAGTTAATGTACACAATCCTAAAGAAAGAAGACAAAACAATGTAGGGTAAATTTAAATAGTTGACGATATATGTATTATTAGTCTTGCAGGCTTTAGGATTAAAAGTCAAAATGACTTAGACTTTTATAAATTTGAATTGTTTTTGACAATGTTTGTGAAAGTTGTGAAAATAATATTTGTTATGAGAATATTATTAATCAAAAATGTTTTTTGATTTTCAAATATTTAGAACTTTTTGTTTTGGTTGGTTAAGAATAGTGAAAAGAAAAATGTACCCTAGTTTGAATGAGATTTGTCAGATAAAGAATAAATTAAAATATTTTAATCTGAAAAAAAATTCATAGCACCGCATGGTCTGGGAAGGGGAGGAGAAAAAAGTGGTGGTTGCATACATTAACAAATATTAATGTGAATCTCATTCATTTAATGCCTTCTATTAAACTTATATAGGATTTTTGGCCTATGATATAGACAATTTCCACAACCTCTTTGTTGAAAGTGATGTAACGCTTTGGCAAAGTTCCATGAGTATGATTCTGGAGGCATATTCACAATTTGGTTTGTACAATTAATACGATAGGACTAATGAGGTTTGTGCTTCCAAACTTTCGGTTAAAACTCTGGAGGGGCACCTCGCATAAGTTTACACTTGTACTCCAATTTATTTAATTAATTTAATAATCATATTGGGTAATGTGTTTCACAAAAGTGAATTAGTTCCAATCGCACAAGCGACCAATATACACATACACCACCCACCCCAACATTTAGTGTTGACGGGGATAGATAAGAGTGGTTTATATTTTGTCATCTTTGTTGAATGAATGTTTTATGGGTGTCGAGTATGCATTTTATCATTAACTTGTAGATCCAAAACATGTGTTTTTTCGTTCCACAATACACTCATAGGAAATGCATCAAGCGTTGGTCCCAACAAAAAGGAGATTCCATATGTGAATTGTTCTATAAGGTTTCATGGCTTTTTATTTGGATATTTTTGTATTAATCAACATTATAACATATATATTATTTCTACCATTATTATCCTCGACCAATATTCTAAATTGGCAATGTAGTCATCATTATTTTTTCCTTCATCCATTTTTTTCTTAGAGCTTAAATAAAGTAGCATAGGGTTATTTTCATTATTTAAATAGTTTGAATTGAAAATTTCTAACTTATGGAAGATTGGAGTTTTAAGTTGGATGGTTTTATTTAACTCTCTAAGTCTTTCCATGCCTTGACTTTCTTTTCCATGCCATGCCTTGCTTTTTTATTTCATGCCTTGCCTTTCCTTTCCATGCGATGTATTTCCTTACCATGCCATGTCATGCCTTGCCTTGCCATGCCATTCCATCCCATTCCTTCCCTTGTCATGGCATGCCTTCCCTTGCCATGTCATGCATGTCTTGCCTTTCCATGGCATTCCTTGCCTTGCCTTTCCATGCCATGCCTTGCCTCTCCATGCCATGCCATGCCATGCCTTTCCGTGCAATTCAATGCCATGCTATGTCATGCCTTGTCTTTCCATGCCATGCCTTTCCTTGACTTGCCATGATATGCCTTTCCTTTCCATGTCATGCCTTTCCTTTCCATGCCATGCCTTTCCTTTACATGTCATGCCTTATCTTGTTGTGTCATTCCATGCCATGATTTGCCTTGCCATGCCATACCATGCCTTGCCTTGCCTTGAATTTTCATTCCATGTCATGCCATGCCTTGCAATGACACGCCATGGCATGCCTTGCATTATCATGCCATGCATTTCCTTTCCTCTCCATTCCATGTCATGTCATGCCTTGCCATTCCTTTCCTTTCCATTCCATTCCATGTCATGCCATGCCTTGCCTTGCCATGCCATGCCCTACCTTTCCATGCCATGCCTTGCCTTGTCATTCCCTACCTTGTCATGCCATGTCATTCCTTTCATTGACTTGCCTTGCCATTTCATTCCATGCCTTGCCTTGCCTTGATTTGTCATTCCATGTCTTTCCTTTCCATTCCATGCCATGCCTTGCCTTGCCTTGCCATACCTTGTATTTCCATGCCTTTCCTTTCCATACCTTGCCTTGCCTTGTCGTTACATGCCATGTCATGTGATGCCTTTCCATTCCATGCCTTTCCTTGCCATGCCTTGCCTTTACATGCCTTACCTTTCCATGTCATTCCTTACCATGCTTTTCCTTTCCATGCCATGCCATGCATTGCCTTGTCATGTGTTACCTTTCTATGTCATGCCATGCCATGCCTTGCCTTGCCTTTCCATGCCATGCCTTGCCTTGCAATGCCATGCCTTTCCTTGCCATACCATGTCATGCATTTCCTTACCATGCCATGCCAAGCCATTCCTTGCCTTGCCATGCCATGACTTGCCATGACTTGCCATGTCATGCCATGCCTTGTCTTGCCTTTCCATGCCATGCCATGTCGTGCCTTTTCTTTCCTTGTCATGCCATGTATTTCCTTTTCATGCCATGCCTTGCCTTGTCATACCATGCCATGCCTTTCATTTCCTTGCCTTGCCATGCCATGCCATACCATGCCATGAGTTGCCATGTTATGCCATGCCATTCCTTGTCTTGTCATGCCATGTCTTTCTTTACCTTAAATTTCCATGTCATGCCTTGCCTTTCCATGCCATGACATGCCTTACCTTTCCATTTCATTCCATGCCTTGCCATGCCTTTCCATGCCATGGCATCACATGTCATGCCATGTTATTCCATTCCACGCCTTTCCATACCATACCATGCCATGCCATTCCATGTTATGCCGTCCCACGCCTTTCCATGCCATGCCATGCCTTACCTTTCCTTGCCATTCCATGTTGTTCCATGTCATTCCTTTCCATGCCATTCCATGTCTAGCCTTACAAGGTGTTAAATCGTCAAACATATGTAATAAGCACTGAGAAAAACCCTAGTTCTGGAGATCCTCCAACAAAAAAAAATTTAGGAATCAAAATGACAATGGAGGGGCCACACTAGTTGAAAATTAGTGCCCCGGATCCAATGCAACTAACTATTCATCCATCTGAGTCCCGGGTAGATTTTTATCACGAGTTGCCACTTGCCTCCTCAATCCATTCAAGGACATGTTAGAAATTTTTTCTAGGGGCATACAGTCCAAATCAAGCAGCATAACAGAGTTCTATAAGCTCCCACTTGTCATATTAGCCAAGGCCCACAAGAGTGCACCACCCACAATTTCCCGACACAATGTTCTTGAAAATCGATCTCTTTTTCAGAAACTGTATTGTGCCTCATTGAGAAAAACCCTAGTTCTGTTGATCCTCCAACAAATGATTTTCTGGGAAACAAAATGGTAGAAAAGGGGCCCCACTAGCTGAAAACCGATGCCTTGGATCCAATGAAATCTATGGTTCATCCATATGAGTCCTGGTTAGATTTTTATTATGAGTTGCAACTCACCTCCTCAAGTCATTTAGGGACATGTTGGAAATTTCGTTTGGGGGCATAAAATCCAAACTGAGTAGCATAACAAAGATCTGTAATCTCCCACACATCTATTTGGCTAAGGCACATGTGACCACATCACCCACAATCACCCAATAGATTGTTCTTGAAAATCGAACTCTTGTTCAGAAATTGCATTGTGCCTCACTCAGCAAAACCCTAGTTCTGGAGATCCTCCAACACATGGTTTTCTGGGAAATGAAATGAGAGTGGAGAATCCCCACTAGTTGAAATCTCGTGCCCTAGATCAAATGCAACTAATGGTTTTCCCATTTGAGGCCCGATTAGGATTTTATCGCTAATTGCAACTTGCCTCCTCGAGCCATTCAGGGACATGTTGGAAATTTGGTTTGGGGGCATAAAATCCAAAATAAGCAGCATAAATTTTTTATGTAAGCTCTCACATGTCTATTTGGACAAGGCCCACGTGACCATTCCACCCACAATCACCCGACACCATATTCTTGAAAATCGACCTCTTGTTCAGAAATTACACTATGCCTCATTGAGGAAAACCCTAGTTTCAGTGATTGTCCAAAAAATGTTTTTTCAAGAAACAAAATGATAGCGAAGGGGCATCTCTAGTTGAAACTTGGTTCCCTGGATCCAATGCAACCGACAGTTCATCCATTCAAGTTCCTCTTAGATTTTTATCATGAGTTGCAACTCGCCTCCTCAAGTCATTCAAGGACATGTTGGCAATTTGGTCTAGGGGCATAAAATCCAAACCAAGTAGCATAATGGAGTTTTGTAAGATACCACACTTTTTTTTGCCAAGACCCACATGACCACACTACCCACAATAGGCTAGCACAATGTTATTGAAAATCAATTTCTTGTTCATAAATTGCATAGTGCCTCATTAAGAAAAACCCTAGTTTCAATGATCCTCCAACAAACGCTTTTCTAGGAAACAAAATGATATTGAAGGGGCCTCGCTAGCTGAAACTTGGTGCCCCAGTTCCAATGCAACCGGTGGTTCTTCCACCTGAATCCTAGTTAGATTTTTATCGCAAGTTGCAACTCGCCTCCTCAAGCCATTCTGGGACATGTTTGAAATTTGGTCCAGGGGCATAAAATCCAAATCAAGCAGCATAATGGAGTTTTGTAAGCTCTTGCATGTGTGTTTATCCAAGGCCCACATGAGCACGCTACCCAAAATTTCTTGGCACAATGTTCTTGAAAATTGACCTCTCATTTAGAAATTTCACTATGCCTCATTGAGAAAAACCCTAGTTTCGATGATCCTCCAACAAACACTTTTATGGGCAAAGGAATGGCAGTGGAGGTTCCCCACTAGATGAAACACGATGCCCCAAATCCAACGTGATTTATAGTTCATCCATCTGTCTCCCAGTTAGATTTTTATCGTGAGTTACAACTCACCTCCTCGAGCCATTCAAAGACATGTTGGCAATTTGGTTTGGGAGCATAAAATCCAAAACGAGCAACAAAATAGATTTTTGAAATCTCTCAAACATATGTTTGGCCAAGGCCTACGAAACCACGCTACCCACAATTTCCTGGCACAGTGTTCTTGAAAATTGACTTCTTGTTCAGAAATTGCATTGTGCCTCATTGAGAAAAACCCTAGTTCCAGTGATCCTCCAACACACGCTTTTCTGGGAAACTGAATGATAACGAAGGGGCTCTGCTAGCTGAAAGATTTTCCACCAGATCCAATGCAACCAATGGTCTGTCTATCCAAGTCTAGTTATATTTTTATCATGATTTGTAACTCACCTTCTCAAGCCATTCAAGGGCATGTTAGCAATTTGGTCTGGGGGCATAAAATCCAAACCAAGCAGCATAATGGAGTTTTGTAAGCTCTCGCACGTCTATTTGGACAAGGCCCATGCAAGCATGCTATGAAAAATTTCTTGACACAATGTTCTTCAAAATCGGCCTCTAGCTCAGAAATTGCAATGTGCCTCACTGAGAAAAATCCTAGCTCCAAAGATCCTCCAACAAAATATTTTCAGGCAATGGAATGACAGTGGAGGGGCTCCACTAGCTGAACCTCGATGCTCCAGTCTAATTCAACCGATGCTTTTTCCATTCGAGGCCCGATTAGATTTTTATCTTGAGTTGCAACTCGCCTCCTCAAGCCATTCAGGGACATGTTGGCAATATACCTAGACCTAAACCATGACCATGACATAGACCTATACCTAGACCTAAACCATGACCTAGACCCAGACCTATACCAAGACCTAGACCTACATCATTACCATGACCTAGACCATGGAAAGATAAGGCATGACAAGGCAAGACATGGCAAGGAAATGTGTAGCTATAGGTCTAGGTCTAGGTATGACAATGCAAGCCAAGGCAAGACATGACAAAGCTAAGAAAGGATAGACATGGAAAGACAAGGCAAGGTCTAGGTCTAGGTCTACATGCTATAACTTTCTATAAAAGTTATTGAGTTGAAAGATTAGTTTTTATTTCTTTGATTTTAAATAAGGCCTTGAAGTTATGTTTTTTTTTCATGCAATTCAAAATAAATTATGGATCAATAGTATAATGAGACTACACCATAACAATGGAACTATTGAACCCCTTTTGTTCTTCCCCTTTATTTCTATTTTTCTCGTTTCTTTTCTTACCTCTTCTATTCCCCTTCTATATTTTCCCTTCCCCGATCTCTCTTATTCCCCTCTTTTTCCCTTTTCTTTATTGTAACACGATTACCACACTTAGTCGTTTTCACTATGTTTGTGGACTTTCAAACATGTGGTATTTCAGACTTCGGGACCTGCCCTTCCATTCTAATCTTTCACTTAGACTCTCTGTCATTATGTGTCCCTTCCTTCACATTTCTTGAAGTCACATTTAATGCTATATTTATGGACTTAACTACTAAATTCATTTATGAAATGTCTGGTAATTAATTATGTCTATATCGAGGCTAGTTACATTTATTTTGAGTTAATGCCTCCATCAAAAGAAAATCTAACCTAAAATAATTTTACTGTGCAAAAGTAATAATACAAGAAAAGATGGTCGGCTCCGTGAAATTAGTCATGAGAAAATGATAGTTCTATGGGGATACCTTGAACCTCTTCACTAGAGAAGATCATAACTATCATTGGTCCTGATCATACTGGTATTATTAAATTTTACCTGGTAAAGAAAAAAACAAGGTGTGGACTTCAGGGATAGTTCTCGTAGGTTACATTCCATAAGTCTTTGAATGCAAGGATATTCTCATATGGTGCATCAACAAGTTTATCCAGAACAAAAGGGTCATCATGTTGCAGATAAGTTCTTCTATTTCTTTGGCATCTTTGATATATAGGGAGATGTTGAAATTACCAGAGCCGAACATGGATTACAAAGGGAAGGAAGCTAAAATTATCTAAAAAAGCAAGAATAATGGAATCTAACTTCTCCAAGAATATTTCCATGACCCTACATCAATGCCAGAAGATATATCTAGAATTCAAGTAAGTTCTTTGAATAATATTTATAAACAAATTTTCTGGTTATTTACTCGAATTGTTGGTCAAGATTCTACGAAAACCATTCCTCGATTGGAATTATATATACAACATTTCACAAATCATAAAAACATAATCTTCAATTGGGAAAAGATTATTTCAAATGATATTGCTGCATAGTTGACAAATTTCAAAACAGAGAAGAAGTTTTATATGTCATCTTATTTGTTATTTTCTATCACATATTTCCATACTTTTGAGTGTTTAAATATTTCCAGAAGGGTTAGAGTAAATGTGGACACCATGACTAAGTGGTATCAAACTTTATGGACTCAGAGGGTCAACCATCATTTCTATGAAGTATACAATTATTTTGTGTCTAAATTCAAAAAAGTAGTATTTGGTGAAGACACTTCCCGACTCTCATTGGAAGTGTCATATTTTCTAAGAGGGAAAGGAATTCTCGAAAAAATGGACTAAAATATCATTAGGGTTTTCTATTCTAACGAAAAACCCATCTTTCTTTTGTATTATATATCTGATAAGTTTTTCATTTTTTAAATAGCCACACAATATAAATTATGGTTTCACACATTTCCTGAGAAAAGGAAAAAGCAATTCATACCTATTCCTTGGAAAGTCGGTGAAATTATTCTTAGAGGAATTTCCAAGATTGATGAGTATGCTACCTTTTTTTATCATTCCAACTTGAGATATGTTGAGGAAATCAAGGGTTTTTACCTGAGTCATCTCTTCTACAATCATTTGATTTCAATTGAAATTAGTGTTGGTTGTGGAGCCTACTTATATTCTTGATTCAAACATTTGTTTCAGCCGTGCTTGGACCCCATTCCCTAACATGGGGGTGTGGGGGGGCTTCCCCCCCCCCCCATAACTGTCGCTAGGGTGTCTGGGACTATCAATTAACGTATTAACTAAAATCCTACTGGATTGAAAGAATTAACGTATTAAAGGGACTATCAATTCAATTGACTAATTTATCAAGAAGGAAAATGAAAGCATACTAAAAAATTCTTTATTTAGATATTGTTGGAACCACTATTGAAGTCTTGGACCCTAAGTATCTCTCAAATTCAATGCGCATGACTCGACAACATTTCGAAGAACAAGTTGTAGAACTAAAAATGGCATTAGATGAAAAGTTAAATACTATGATTGAATTCACACATGATGATATTGACAGTTGGTTTGTCAAGTACACAAACAAAAATGAGGATATTGAAAATACATTGCAAAATTTATCTATTGATTTTAGAGAAATTGAAAAAGAGTTGTTTGAAATTAAAGTTAAAAAATAAGTAACCATTGACCCGTTAATGGATTATATTAAAAAATGGTTAAACATATCAATTGCCAATATCTTCAAAGTTCCAGCAGAAGCAGTTACGACTGGTAATCAAATCGCAACAAGCAAGGGTACAAAGGAAACATCAACAAGAAAATGAAGTGAGAGATACCATCATGTTAAGTCCATACTGATCACATACTCCTTCCTTTAGCAGTTTTCATCCAGTTATTCTTCTTCTTTAAATAGAAAATTTTAACCGAATCCTGATAAACTTATTTTTGTCTTCTTACTAGATCTTGTTGTTCGATACTTTCCCACGTTCTTCTTTCTATTTCCTAATTTCTTGTATATGTTTGCTTTATGGTCTATGGGAGCCCCAATCCCAGTCCTTTGGAAGAACGCCTTTAATTTCAACGCGATGTAACAAACATTATTATTTTTTGAGAAATCCTAGAGAACTAATTCGGGATCAATTTTGATTGTATTGTATAACTCTAAGTCCTGAGTATAAATTATTATCTATCATAATCTTTTTTTTGAGCTATATAAACAATACTCTATAAAAGTTCTCTCATGTGAATTTCCCATCTTCTTTTATTTTGAATGTGATTAAAATCTTTATTTTCACTCTGATGGATGTGAGGAAATTTTATTTATTTTTTGTAATGTGTGATGTGTGATATTCCTGGTCCACTTCTCATGAATTCTCTTTTATAAATACTCTTTACTTTTCAACATTTTAATTTTTCTTGAGAATTAAATATTGGACTATCTTAGGGTCCTATATTATTCTTGATCCCAAATTACAAATAATATCATAAGACAAAGAGGAGTACCACCTCTTTAAAAATGAAAGAGGATTTATATCCTTGTGAGGTTGTCATTTCGGTTCTAATGTATTCAAGCGTCAACATTTTTGGCGACCATACTGGGGAGAAAACTTGAAGATTTAGATCTGGTTTTGCACCATACAATTATATCACTTTGCCTCAGGCTAACCAACCCCAATTAGAAATCAGATTGAATAACCAACGAAGTATTATGCATCAGTTATATAACCTTGTAATAACAACAACTGGAACTAGAGAATAATTAGAAAGTTCTTGGGAAACACTAGTTCAAGAAGAAGAAAGATAAATTCTCTGAAGACAAAGGAGAGATGAAAGACAAGACCAGAGAAATGAGAGATGAGCTCAAAGAGCGCAAGTGCAAGGTAGGAATTGAAGTTGTATGAATACATAGGACCAATCATTAGAAGAAAAAGTAAGCAATTGTACACCTCATAAATTGAAAAGCATACTCTTGAAAAAACGAAGAAACTTCCAGACATGGCTAAAAGAGAAGAAAGACGTGAAGAAGCACATGAAGAAAGATGGGAAGAAAGATGGGAAGAAAGACAAGAAGAAATGTGAGAGGAAAGGATACATGAAGAAAGGTGAAGATATAGAAATCTAAGAAGGAAAGGAGAATCCCCCCTTGACCCATGAGGTAAACAACATGAACTCCTTGTTCTTCCTAAAGGTACTTTCAAGACATTTTCCAGAGATGGAACAATTGATGCTAAAATACATATTGATTTGTTTTTGGATATTGTGATTTTCATCTTGTTGAGCATGATGATGTGATGGTAAGGTTGTTTCTCCAAACCTTATCGGTCCAATCTTACGAATGGTACACAACATTGCCCACAAGATAGATCGACTCATTTGATTATCTTGAAACCTTGTTCCTGAATATGTTCCCTCCCCCAGTCACGTATCATACTCTTATAACTAATTTCACCCAAATTTTTCTAAAGAAAAATAAGAGGATAAGAGACAGGTGTTGACCCTGACCCAAAGGTACAGAAATAGAGGAAATAATGATTGAAACAGGTGTTGACCCTGACATTATTCTTGGAAGAGTGCAAAGACATATGGATAACTTGAACATTAATAACCAAGGAGCATCCAGTTCGAAAAATAATGAAGAGAAAAATCCACAACTTGGTGAAAATCAAGCAGTCGGTGGAGGATTCTTTAAGGGAACTATCCTGAATGTGAAGACTGATCTTGTTGCAGCCCAGGAGACAAATCAATGAATTGAGATTTCACAAATGAATAGAACCATTAGACAAATTCAAAATGAAAAATAACAAGGTTAAGAAGAAATTGTAATTATGTGCTTAATCCTAGGATGTTGGTCTCAGAACAAAGAAGGAACCCTGCCCCAGAACAAAGAATGAGGTTTGAAAATTTCGACAATCAACAAAGACAGAGGGTTCCTAGATAACCACCTCAAAACACAGTAATACTTGATGAACAAATGGTCGAACTAGAAAATGATTTTTTGCCAGAAGAAGTCTTTGAATATGTACAGACGGATGGATGTGATACATCCATGTATATATTTGAAGAAGATGAAGAATATCCTATCTCGCAAGAATTTTTTTTCTAAACAAGGGAACATGTAAATAAGGCTAAGAATAAGGAGAATTATGAAAAAGATAATGAAAAGGATAAATAAAAAGAGAGTGATAAAATTAAAACAACCAACATAGAAGTCACAAAGAAAAAAACAATGTTCAATACCCTTCAGATGATGTATAATGTTGTTCATGATATAAGCAAGTTAATAATTACTCTTTCTTTCACATAAGTAGTAAAAATTACTCAACAGAAGTAAAACATCTGAAAATTATTGGATGAGCCAACTGGGATAATTGAAGCAATAATTGCAAACCTGAAGCAGAGTTAGAATACATCAACAGTGAAATTAAGAGGAAAGATTCCACCTTTCTGCATTTCAATAGAAAACCATGATGGTGTGTTGTGTCTCTTTTGTCACCTAAATGAGAAAAATAGAGATGCTTACAAGCCCAGTTGGGTTAGCTAGGCAAGAAAACAGTGAATGCAAGATTTAGAAACATCAAGCGTATGATATAAACAAAAGACTAAACTAAGAACGATAAGAAAAACTCAACTAGAGTGCATAAGGACATTAGAACAAGAAATAAACAACATTCATGCCACCAATGGAAAGGATTATATTGGTGGAAAGAAAATACCAAAGAGAAAGAGAGACTTATGGGCCTCCTCTTCCTCCAAGGGAGGGCTCTTGAACCCCCAAATATTGAGCTCTTCTTACAAGTAACAAACTAGAAGGAAATGGTGAAGAAAATTCAAAGCACATTCACTCAAGAGGTGATATGAATGGTTAAATGAGATGGTGTTTGTATGCTCTTGACAAGGAAAGAGGATCCGCCAAGAGAATATAAGAAGAATAAAAATACAAATGAATTCCTTGAAAATGTAGTGCACCCATGGCCTCCGTTTATAGCATAGCTTTGAGGTATTATTCAACTAGCTTTTAGTGTGAACAAGGGGCCCTTTAGAGCACCCTTAGGTCTTTGACCAACCCCCCATTCAGATTCAACCAAGATTTGGGTGTCAAATTGACTTGGAAGCTGAACCAGAAGTGGGTGGAAGGCCGACCACAATCATAAATGTGTCGTTCTGAGGGGTGTGCGGTTTTTTGCGCCCACAGTCATGCATCGTGCGCATGTGTGTTTTTCTTGCGTTTCTAGATGACACATGTGCACGTGCTTCTTGTGTAGTCTTAGTGCATGTTGATTTTATAACTGGTTGTATAGTTTTGGACCTTTTGGAAATGCATTTTTGGTCCATGAGTGAACTAATGAGTGTTTTGAAGATGTTGGATTCCTGTAACCATTTGCAGATGAAATTATGGTGATAACAGATGCCCCCTGATGTGTGAGGTTAGGAGCATACGTATAGCCAAAATACATCAATGTTTCTTCTACTGAGGGTACCTTTGTAATAAAGATTGTTGTGGGGAGTATCAAGAGTGACCCATTGGAGGGAGAGGGGAACCTGTAGGACCCAAACCTTTCGCAAGGGGTGGAAAAATAAAACTATGTACAAATGAGGCGGGCATGCCCCATGCTCGTGTTATGTAACTCAAAAATGTGTAACATAGCAACTGAAGTTGTGTGTTGACGTAGATCACTGCAGCGCCCTCCGGGGCGGTGTGAGAATAACCGAGGACAATTCTGATGGTGAACAAACTCAAAAAAGGTAAGGACACCTGTGAGAAGTGTCGATAATGTGTAGACATTGATAGTCTATCAGATTTCATAGGTCTTCAGCATGTATAAAAATAATTGCAATAGTCGCAAAGTAAGACCCACCGCCACATGATAAAGTGTTGAAGTCGAATGTCGTGGGGGTCAATGACAGTAGAGAGCAATGATGGTTCTCTCTATGTCGTCTGAGACTCCTCATTGTAAAGTTAATGAGAGTCAAGATACTGTCACCCTTCTAGAAACTGTGCCAATGTCGACAGAAAAGGGAGACGCGACTCCAAGAAGCAAAGGGCTTCATGAAATCCACTGGATGAGATCAGGAACTGATGAGAAACATGAACGAATTCAAGAAGTAGTGAGACTCAAGACTGTCCTTGGTTGGGGATATATGTGATGTATGAGTGGCAACAACCGTGAAACTGGATCTAGTTGTCAGGGGGACGACTAGACGTGGGTTAAATTGTGCCGGAGGCATGACAAAGTAGACAAACATAGAGATCAAAAAGGTGTATGGACTGTAAGATATTCGAGGTTTATGGATAATGTCGTTGATGAGAGGAAGTGAAAAATTCCCCAACCAAGGGAGACAAGGGTTGCTTTGCCGGAAAAGGAAGGTCACTAAAGGCGACAATAGAAAGCTATGTAAATGCGAGAAAGAGGGGTTTGTACAATTACCAAAAGAATAAAAAAATAATTTGGGATAACTGTGCAGATATAGAAATGGGTGCCCCAGTGTAAGATGGATTGGCCTGATGATGGCGCAAGTTGCTTGGAAAACAAGTGGAGGGGTAAGGCCCCATAGGAGGGTTTCTTTATTAAGGAAATGTTATGGAGGACAAGCTGCATATGGGAAGACTGGTGGTGGATGAAATGGATGGTTAACGATACTACACAGGTGCAATCAAAATAGAACCATGATGAAGTAACCTGGGAGTCCATTGGGCAGGCTAGCAAAAAATGAGGAGAAGGAGTATGTGGTTGGTTCTCGGTGATGCATAAGACTATTGGGACTCCCATCCCTAAAGGGTGAAAACAGCATGAGTGTCAAAGTGCCAAGGGGGACTATGAATGGGATAACTCATGTGGGGGAGAGTGGGACTAGATGACAGTACCAAAGTGCAACGGAGGTGATAGTACTGTAGAGCAGGATATAGGGATCCTAGAGGCAAAGATCCAAGGGTGTGACTGGGAGATGCAATTTGAGATTCAGAGGGAATGACTACATTCCAGTGTCGATGATATATCTGAAGGGGTGATGTTGATGTATAATGATCAAGTACCTGTACACATGAAAACCAAATACCTGACGTGAACAATATATGAAGAGAAAGATCATATAATGGTTATTCAATAATGTGTGAATATAAGCATGCGTACCTGAGTGTGGTATGAGAAAAAGGCCCCTCGAGGGCCGATGATGGATCGTGGCCCGGGGAATGGAATGATGTGACCACCGCATGTGCCACTGTGGCAATAATTCAAGACTCTATCGGCTTCGTCAATGGTCAAACATCGACGAAGTATGGTGTCGACCCCCGTCGATATAAGATATCGCCGATAAGGAGGTATCGGGGGGCCTGGTGCCAAAGACGTCGACGATCGTCCCTGAAGAGGTAGTTTCCGAGCTTCTGTGTTCGAAGGTAGACGAGGAGATCATCGTACCAAGGATCATCCGAGGGGATGTAAAAAAGGTGTTCATCTGGGAAGTCAATATTGATGGGGGTACTGGTAGTATCAGAAGGAAATGGTGTAATGAGTTCAAAAAGTACGAGGTATTTCTTTCTCTTGGGTGTTGAAAATTCGAGGTCGTACTTCTGAAGGATGATGATCCATCGGGAAAATTTATCGTTAATTTTTCGGCGAATGAGCAAGTATTGCATGGGTCTGGAATCTACTACGACTTTGGTAGTTCGAAGCAGAATGTAATGACGAAGTTTCTGGACTGTGAGGATAACTGTAAGGGCCAGTTTCTCTTCATGATTGTATTTCAAGTGTGGCCCTGAAATGTTTTTACTAACATAATAAATGACATGCTCTAGGTCATCATCCCCTAATTGGACGAGAACTCCTACTACAGAGACGGCTGAAGCCGATAAGTAGAGGATATAGTAGCGGTTATAGTCTGGTGGACTAATCAATGGGGCATTGGAGAGGGCTGCTTTGAGATCATCAAAAGCGTTTTGGGCATGTTCGTCCCATTTGAATGGGATATCATGACGTAAGAGGTGAAGGAAACCATGTGCCCGAGTGGCGTAATCGGGGACAAAGTGGTGTAAAAGGTTAGCTTTCCCTTGTAGGCTCTGCAATTGGTGTAAATTTAGTGGTGGGGCAATTTCCATGATGTCTTGGGCTTTGAGGGGGTCAGTTGTGATGTCCTGTTGGGAGACAATGAACCCAAGGAGGCATCTAGCGGTGACGCAGAATACACACTTGAGGGGATTCAATCGGATATTGTACTGACGACACCTGTGAAATACAATGCGTAAGTCATCCAGGTTTTGAGTGTGTTTTTTGGATCGAGTGGTGAGATCGTCCAAGTAGGCGAGAATGATTTGAGCTAGATCATGACAAATGTATGTCATAGTGCATTGGAAAGTGGCTCCCGCGTTTTTTAGGCCAAAAGGCATGACACGATATGAAAAGGTACCCCAAGGGATAGTGAATGCGGTTTTGTATTGATCGGCTGGGTGGGTTTGAATTTGGTTGTAGCCAGAGAAGCCATCCATGAAGGACAAAGCCTTGTGGCCAACACAATCATCGATAATTTGGTCAATGAAGGGTGTGAGAAAATTGTCTTTGGGACAAGCGTGATTGAGATCGCGAAAATCCATACAAACATAAATAGTACCCTGTTTTTTGTTTACCGGGATGGGATTGGAGACCCATGAAATATATGCAATGGGGTATATGAACCCTGCAACGTGTAATTTTTCAATCTCGGCCTTGATGGACACTGCTTTGGATGGGTGTAGCAGACCCTGTTTTTGGTGGATATGTGTGATATCAAGCCATGTGTCTATGCGATGTTCGAAAATAGAGGGATCAAGGCCTAGCATCTCTGTATATGACCAAGCAAAAATGTCTCGGTATGACTAGAAGAGAGATTTGTAAGCGATGAGTTCTTTAGGAGAGCATGCGGCACCGATGGTGATTTCCTCTGTGATGTCGGGTTTGATGGAAATATCAATTTTGATAGTGGGGGAAATGTTGGCCATATTACCTTCCTCAAAAGCATCAGGGGCAAGGATAGGGTGATTGAACCAATCTATATGCCCTAATGGGATAAAATATTTGGCTTCGATTGCGTATATGGATTTTTGGTGAAGAGGCGCAAAGTCGTCTTGTGAGAGAAAGAGTGATCGGTGATGGAGATGATCCCATGGGAAATCGGGGGTGTTTAATTCCTTGAGAATGTCTTCATCGTAGTGGAACTGTCAAGAATATAGTGGATCCGGGGGAACAACATTAGTGACTGTCACCGCCTGGTTGTATTCAGGTGGTGAAGAGGTAGGGAGGGTGATGCAAGGGGGTTGCGATGGTTCGCTCAACATGAACCAAATATCAAGATACTATGGGTTGAAAATGGTAGTCAACCGTAAAATTTCTATGGGAAAATGAACTGGAGAATTGGGGGGATTTGGGGGTAAATCCTTGTATAAATCATCCAAGAACCATGGAGGAGTAAGGAGGGCTTCAGGATTAGGAGAAAGGATATGAATAACCTCTGGTGATGGAGTAGGGTTAATCACCGATTATTCCAGGGGGTGTGTAGGATGTTGAATCAGGGCCATTTGGCGACGCCTTTATTCAATTATCATAGGACATTGGTATGCACAATATGATCAAATGATTCATAGAGAGAGAAAGGGCATCTCATACGTTCGTTGACTGAGTTCGTGACATAATGGATGTCGGTGACATGTGTGTGAGATGATGCGGGTGGAGGAGGTTCTTGTTGGAATCTTTGGCGAATGACCATTAGAGTCTGTCGAAATTGAGGTAACGTCGAGTAGTGGTGGGTGTAATGGCCATACTCAGTACAGATGGCACATGCAAATTTGGTCTGCAACCCTTTGTTACCTTTGTTAGTGGTCATAGTGGTAGCATTGGAAGAAGTGATGAGTGGTGTCATTGTTCGTGGGAGTTGAATTAAATTGCGTAGCTCAGGGAGAGATGGGCACTTATTAGTAGGGTGTCCATATTTCTCGCATAGTGCACAAGGAGGCTGAACTCGTGGTGGAAGCGAAGCAACGGGCTCTTTCTTCTTCTGTCTACCCCCAGTTGTAGCAGGGGTTCTAGTGAGTGGGGGTGTAGGTGGGATGGTGGGGGTAAGTATTGGAATCTGCATTGGGATTCCTTCCATTTGGGGAGGGAGGGATGGTCGAGGGACCATCTCAGGCATATGTAGATACCATACTGGGATTGCTAGCACCATGTTGGGAAGGGTAAGCATTGTGGCTACTTGGAAATCTTGTACGCCTGGTGGAGGGTAAAAGAAAGGGATTTGAGTAAGGGCTTGGGGGATTGTCTCCCAAACCGAGATGTGACCTTGGGGTAAGGTGACATCAAAAAAAGGTGAAGCTGGAGGGTTTTCAGGGAGATCCTGAGGAAGAATCTCTACAACTAATGGGACGTCAGATATAAGAGAGGCCTCATGGGGAGGAAGGAATCTCCAATTTCAGTTCCATTGGATGAGACAACACATACCTATGCGGAAGGATGAATGAGCAGTGGTGCTCCATGGTATGTCCCTAGAAAGGATGGGTCTTTGAAAATTTTTGGGCCCATATCGATGAGTGAATAAGTATCAGGATTAGTGTGGATGAAGGAGAGGATGTTGATGATGTTGGCAGATGGATTAGGCTCATAATGTGAAACTTAATCGATGGTGATTATCTTCCCATTATGGGGGAACATCATGGTTCGAAACACAGAAGAGGCTACTACCTTCATAGCGTACATGTAGCTATGACCAAACAACATATTTTAATAGAGGGGGGCATCGATAACCTCAATGTCAATAAGAATGGTTTCCCCCCCCCCCAAGTTCAACGAGGACATTTTGGAAGAGCCCTTCAGGAGAAGATGTTCATCCGTCATAAGCTCTTAAGGTAATGGCAGATGGTATGAGCTCAAGGGAACCAAGTTTCTGCCAGACAGATTTGGACATGATGCATGTGGATGCACCTTCATCAATTATGCATCGATGAACTATGATGTTCCAGATTTTAACTAGTATTTGAAAAGCAATGAGAGTGGGGAGGCGAGGTTCTCCACTATCGAGATCAAATGTGATGAGGCAGGTATTGGCAAGGTCGAATGCCTCCAAGGTGGAAATTAATTCCTTCCGTTGAGTGGGACAAGTTTTAAGGACTTCTAAGACTGACATGGCGGCAGGAGATTGTGCCAATTCATCGACCAGATTGTAATTATGAGCCGCCCTAGCCTGAGGGTTGTGGACATTTCTGTGCAATGGGATGCGAGGAATACGAAGGGGTGTTTCAGTATTAGGGCAAGGAATTATCAAAAGGGGTCCAGTTGTGACTGGAGGTGCTTCCGAGGTGGTGGGAGTAGACTCAAGGGGTGCGTTGTATTGACGAGTGTGCGTTTGTAGAAGAACTTCTTCCTCGCTAGTGAGGAGGATAGTGTGATCTGCAGGATTGCCTAAATTGGGATATTATCCTATCTGTGGTAGGGTACGCTGCATATCTTGTTGGGTATTCATTACCCCTTGTTGCGGAATGGGGTTTTGCAGCACAGCTGGGGGTGGTTGCTGCGCATATTGTTGTGGGGCCTGCTGAGGGGTAGGCAGTGCTGGAGGATGTGGTCCATTCATAAAGTCTTTCATCTATTTAAAGTTAGCGATTTGGGGGAAATGGTCAGTATAGTGACCAAACTCACCGCAAAGGGCACAAGGGAAGTTGGTCTGAAGGTTGTTGTTATTTTTCCCTTGGCGTTTTTTGTTATTGCCCCCTTGAGGATTCTGGTTCCCTTGATTTTGGTTGCCCCCAATAGGTTGATTCTGTTGGGGGTGGTTCCCTCCTGGTCCTGGATTATTATTATTTCAGTTTTTTCCTTTCCTTTTGGCATTATTCGACGAATCGGTCAGATTGGTCGTATTTAGTTGTTCGAAGTGGTAAACTTGTTGAATGGGAGAGGGTTGAACAAAGTTAACCCCGGCATGTTGTTTCCCTTGTGAGGAGGCAATGGGTTGGGGAGGACCAAGAAATGGGAAGTAAGGGTTATGTTGTGGTACTGATCTGTAAGGTATGTAGGAAGGTGTGATGCTTTCACTAGTGCTTAGGGTATAAGTAGGAGTAGAGGGGTTCCCAAAATTAGGTTGAACAGTCGAGCGCGTAATGGGGGCCGAAAGGGGTCCAATTATGGGTGGAGGAAAGGAAACAATATATGGCTGTTGATAAGGGGGAGGGGGATAGTAAGGATTGCCTCCATATACTGGTGGATATGGAGGTGTACTATATGTAGTTGGTTGTGGGGGGTATGGATTGTGGTGTGATGTGGTACAAATCAATCCATCCATGGAGTGAGACATCCCTAGTTTTTCTTGGCCGACTGGCACGGGTCTTGGGGCGTCCGGTAGTACCGTATATAAGTACCCTGACTGCGAGTAAATGAGTTCGAACTGTTGGGTCTTGCTAATGGCCTCTTCTTCAGACTGGGGGAAGGTGGCATCCACATCTTTGGCAAGGAGGGAAACAAGTTATTTGAGGAACCAATTAAGACATTGTTGTGGGGTGGCTTCAGCTTTGCAGAGACTACGTCACTGACGCCATTTGTGAATGTGTTCAGCGATGTGCATGGAGAAGGTTTTTTAAACTTTGAGAGAAGTTTGAGACCATTTTCATGATGAATTGGTAATTGAAAGAAGGTAAAAAATGTTTTGGCCAAGGATTCAAAGGTCACATGGGACCCAGATTTTTCTTCTACATGCCACTTGGTTGATGGGCCAGTGAGTGTGCATTGAAATAACCTTAATCGGATGAAATTGTCCATGATGTTGTAACAACACCATAAGTGGAAGGTCATGATATGGTTGGCGGGATCGTCTCCCGCTTTTCCTTCAAACTTGGGGATGTTTGAAGGTAGTTTGGTAGGCATTGTAGGCCATGTGGGGTTGTGCAATATAGGATCATTGGTGAGTTTAGTCAGATACGGTATGTTGAGGGAAGCCAAGTATGGCATCTGAGGTAGTGGCAGAGGATTAGTTTTGGCCATGGTGTGAGTGTTTTGTGTACCTAACCCTTGAGGGGGACTAGGTGGGTTTGTACTTCCCCCTTGAGAAGAAGTTGGCCCCCTGCTTCCGTGTAAAGGACAGCCAGTGGATGGTTGACCTTGGGAAGTGGACCCAAGTAAAGTGGAACCGAGCAATGTTGATCCCAAGACAGTAGCACTCACAGGGGTGTGAGAAGGTGAATCTGATGAGTGGGAAAGACTAGGAACTCCCCCTAGGAGAGGAGGGAGATTGAGCAAGTGTCTGGAATGACGAGGATTTTGTGGGTCCCCTATGATGTCCAACTAGCTAAGTGGATGTGTGCAAATGGGAATGAGAGAAATAAATGGTCAAGAGCCTTTGTTGTAATTTTTTGAACCTTCACAATATATTTCAGAATTAGATGGAATTAGAAGGGCATCATACATAAAGCATTTTGATAAAGAAGTATATATGTGGATAGGTGGATTTTGTTCACGTGGGAGAATAAAGAAAAAAAAATGCTCGTGTCCTAAAAGACGTAACGTCCTTCCTCTCAAATAGCACTGGACCTTCCAATAGCACTCGACAGTGGGGTATGAAGCCACCGGAAGAGGAACTAGTGAGGGATGAAGTAATCAGTTATAATGAGGGGTAGATGGTGCAGATACCGAAAGAGATGACGATATTTCCCAATAGCCACACAAAATCCGATCAAGGTGCAATTGCAGCCCACAATTGCCACCTGGGTAGATGTCCTAAAATTTGGTCACTAGGTACCTCGTTCAAAGTGCGACATTTAGATTTTCAGCCTCAGAAACGGGTCACGGGTTGGATCCTGTCCAAGAGGTGGGTCCCTCAAGGGGGGATGCACAGAACAACCGGACCTCGAACTTCAACCCTTCATGGGTATCTCCTTGCCTTATGGTGTAGGAACACTTGACTTGGAGGATTTGAAAGTTCCCTATTTGTCAACTTCTACAGTTTTGACGATGTGAGAACCAGATAACGGGGAGTTATTTGGATGCCTATCTATGAGATCCTACCTAGACTAAAACATTTCTTTTGGTACCTCCTGTGGAGGAAAACTTAGTGATTTTTTAGAAATATTTTAGGTGTGGTTGTTTGAGATATTGGGGGTGTGAACCAACCTTGTTGAAATTAAGTGGGAGTGGATAGTCTTGTCAAGAAAAGGGCATGGCGTTTCGGAATCTCGTTGGAGGAAACTTACTTTTACCTCCACGATTTCTAAAAAAAACTATGTGAGTGATTGGTGAACTTTGTGTGTGAACAAGTGAAAGTGTGCCAATTTTTAATAATTTAGGTGTCACCTTGTTGCATGTGGACTTTGCTTGTTCCTTACAAGTCTTGATTACCTAAGTTACTATGTGTCATTGGTACAACCTTGCGGAATTTTAAAGTCCCTAGGAAACTAGCATGTGGACATGTGGGTCCTTACGATTCCTTTAACTCCCTATTGTGATTTAATCTAAGAAAGCTTTGAAACTATCCTAGATTGTGCACATGTGGGCATGTATGGGCCCGTTACAAAACCTTTAAACCTCCCTAGTGATTTAATATAAGAAAGTAAATTTCACCACTATCCTATCTTTGTAGCATGTGGGCATGTATGGGCCCTTACAATCTTAAGATGTGTTTGAAAAAATAAACTAAGAGGAGTCCCGAGGGGGGTTGTTGTCCTCTCCTAAAGATTTTGTCTGTTTTTTTTAAGGGAGATGAAATTTTCCCTCAATCTCTTTCTGATTCTCAAGTTTGCTTTGGGGCGCGAGAGAAGACATACTCAATGATTGATATCCAATTTCTGGTCCCAATGCAAGTTTTATATGTGATGTAGAATGATTCCAACTTAAACTTTAATCAAAGCAAGCCATCCATGTGGCAAAATGCAAGAAAAAGAGGAAATTATGATTTTAACCCTCTAAGTGCCTATGTTTTGACTAATCCCTTCATATGGAGAGGGTATCTAATTGTGGTGCATATTACAATCTGCATGGAATCAATTTTGAGAAGGCTACGAGCCTTCAACAGATCACAAAAACCCTTACAATATTTGATTTTCTAGATAGATCCGCGGGTTGCAAAGTAGACAAAGGTGTTGTGAGTGCCAATGCACGAACTGAAAATGACTTATGGGCACAAGTGCACTAAATGCACTGAGCAATACAATGGGTTTGGCGCACGTGCGTTGAAGACACGCATGTGGGTTAAAACATGCGCGCACTGTCTGTTACACGGCCGTGAAGAAAATTTCAGATGGAATTCTCTCAGCTCAGCTTTGAATTTGGCTTTTTTCAGGTCGGCTTGGGTCGATTATGGTTCCTACAAGTTAAAGAAACAAAAGGAAGAGATAAAATAACCCAAATGGGGGAGGAAATTGATACCTTTCCCCAGTGGAGTCGCCAATCTGTTGCGTCTCTTTTGTCACCAAAATGAGAAAAATAGAGTTGCTTACAAGCCTAGTTGGGTTAGCTATGCAAGACAGTAGTGAATGCAAGAGTTAGAAACATCAACCATATGATATAAACAAAATACTAAACTAAGAACAATAAGAAAAAATAAACTAGAGTGCATAAGGACATTAGAACAAGAAATAAACAACATTCATGCCATTAATGGAAAGGATTGTATTAGTGGAAAGAAAACACCAAAGAGAAAGAGAGACTTATGGGCCTCCTCTTCCTCCAAGGCAGGGCTCTTGAACCCCCAAATATTGAGATCTTCTTACAAGTAACAAACTAGAAGGAAATGGTAAAGAAAATTCAAAGCACATTCACTCAAGAGATGATATGAATGGCTAAATGAGATGGTGCTTGTATGCTCTTGACAAAGAAAGAGGATACTCCAAGAGAATATAGGCAGCATAACAATACAAATGAATTCCTTGAAAATGTAGTGCACCCATGACCTCCTTTTATATCATAGCTTTGAGGTATTATTCAACCATCTTTTAGTGTGAACAAGGGGCCCTTTAGGGCACCCTTAGGTCTTTGACCAGCCCCCCAGTCGGATTCAGCCAAGATTTGGGTGTCAAATAGACTTGGAATCTGAACCAGAAGTGGGTGGAAGGCCGACCACAATCATAAATGCATCGTTCTGAGGGGGTGCGCAGTTTTTTGCACCTACAGTCGTGCATCATGAGCATGTGCGCTTTTCTTGCGTTTTTTTGGATGACGCATGTGCGCGCGCTCCCTATGTAGTCTTAGCGCATGCTAATTTTATAATTGGTTGTATATTTTTGGACCTTTTGAAAAATCATTTTTGGTCCATGAGTGAACTAATGAGTGTTTGGAAGATGTTGGATTCCTGTAACCATTTGCGAACGGAATTCTGGTGATAACATGGTGTTCTCCACAATTGCTTGGCATATTCAGGTGCAACAAACAACATCATTTCCTTGGAGTTTATGGAATCACTTGGCATGAGTTTCACCAAGTACTATGAAATAGGAGAAATCATCTATGCAATTGATTCCAGGAAGGTACCAGCTTATGGAGAAATTAAGGATTTTTATGCTTGGATTACTGTCTCTCCTCGTATCATTACAGTTTTTAATATTATGGCAGTGGATCTACCTCCAACATATGTAGTTGTCCTTGGAAGATATTGGTATTCTATGATTGGTGGCTATATAATGAACGATGTAAGTTATATGATGTTACCCGAAAAAGACGAAGAAATGATCAAGGTTCCTTGTGAACCCATGAGACCATTTTCTTTCAAGAAGAAGGATAATGAATTGATGTAAGATTATATAGATGTTGGTATTTGGAACTATGTCATCCTTGATATGGAGCAAATCAAGGATATAAAGGATGAAGAGAATTATTTTGCTGGCTATTGGAGAATGTCATTTGATGGAGCTTGTTCAAGCTCAGGGATTGGAGTTGGGATTGTACTCAAAATCCCCAAGAATATCGTATACCCACATGCCATCAAACTTGAGTTCCCTTGTACAAATAACGAAGAAGAATATCATGCCTTAATTCAAGGAATGATCTTGGCATTGGAGATGAAGATTGAACATTTGATTGTGACTGGTGATTCAGAATTGATAATAAATACGATCACTTAGGAGTATAAGATTAAAAAGGAAAGGCTCAAATTATATTTCAAAAGAGTGAATAAATTAATGGAGGCCTTTAGTTCTTTCAATATTTCTTTTATTCCAAGGGATAAAAATCAGAAGGAAGATTCTTTACCATTGGTCGCTTCATTGTCAAACCCAAATGACATTCAGAGTGAGACATATTTCCAAGTAAAAATAGTTTTTCGACCCTCAGTTCTAGATAACCAAGATTATCTTCAAGTGATATTCCGTAGAAAATGAAAATGACGATGAAGATAATAATATTGTTCTTGTCCCAAATAATTGTGTTCAGTCTGAATCTCTTTTCACAAGAAATGATCATACAAAAAGTCTCACTGAAGAAGTATCAGTCAGAAAAGTGAAAGAGATGAAGAAATTTAATATTGGTACCGATAGTTCCCCGAAGTACATAAACTTGGGATTTGACTATACATCTAAAGAACTTGATCAATATATTTCCCTTTTTAAAGATTTTTTTTATGTTTTTTCTTGGAGTTATGATGATCTAAACACCTATGCTAAATCAATATTTCAACATATTATCCCATTAAGAGAAGGATAAAATCCCTTTAAGAAGAAAATAAGGACAATGAATTCCAAATTAAAATCGTTGGTGAAAATCAAGTTGGAAAATTTGAAGAAAGCTGGAATAATATATCCCATCATACATTCTGACTAGCTTTCAAATCCAGTGGTTGTGAGGAAGAAGACAGGGGAGATTTGGATGTGTGTGGATTTTAGAGATCTCAACAAGTCAAGTGTAAAATATAATTATCCTCTACCTAACATGGAATTTCGTCTTCAACAGCTCACTACATCTACTTGTATGTCCATGTTAGATGAAATTTATGGATACAACCTAATACAACTTTCATAACACCATGGGATGCGTATGCGTATGCTCGGATGCTATTTGTTTTAAAAAAAATTAGATCCACTTTCCAAAGGGATATGGACCATGTATTTGAAGGTTTGATAGGAAAATTCATGGCGGATTATCAGGATGATATAATTTTCCATTCAAAGACAAGAAGTGAACACATTCACCATTTGAGGCAAGTGTTTGAAAGATGTAGATTGTATGGGGTTTCTTTGAATCCAAAGAAATGTTTGTTCATTGTAACTGAGGGAAATTTGTTGGGGCATATTGTTTGTAAAGAAGGAATTTATATTGACCCAGAAAGTGTGAAGGCTATCAATGCGTCTTCTAAGAAAGGAGTCCAGACATTTTTTGGCAAGGAAAATTTTGTGTAGAGATTTGTTCCTGATTATGCGAGCATAGTAAAATCGATTAATGTGTTGTTAAATAAATATCAAATGTTCGAGTGGAATTCAGATACATAGGAGGCCTTTAATAACATTAAAAAGGCAATTACTACAACATCGATGCTCATCAATATGGATTTTCAAAGAGACTTTATTATGTATTCATTTTCCAAAGAAAGCATTGTAGCATCAGTCCTTACTCAAACAAATGATAAGGGTGAAGAGTTACCAATCATTTTTATGAGTAAGACCCTCCATGACTATGAATTAAGATACTCAGAATTAGAGAATCAAGCCTTGTCTGTCGTAAAAGAAGTAACACATTTTTGGACCTAAATTTTTAATTCTCATGTCATAGCATATGTTCCATGTTCTCCAGTAAAGATGCTTTTGAACCAACAATTAAGAGAAGGGAAATGGGAAAATTGGCTGGAAAAAATTCAAGAATATGACATTGAAATCAAGCCTCTGAAAGCAGTCAAAGGGAAAGAATTGTGCAAGCTCATTGTGGATAGTGATTCTCTGAATGGAGTGATTTTGGTTTCAATTGGAAATCCTACATATGATTCAGAGTGGTACAAAGACATTGTATTTTATTTAAAATTTGGAATTTCCCATTAGCATGACTCCAAAGGAAAGAAGGGATTTAAAGATTAAGTCAAATCAGTATGTCTTGATTATTGAAACATTATTTAGAAGGAACTATGATAGCATGTTTTTGAGATGTGTTGATGAAAAGAGAGCTCAAGAACTGATACAATAATTTCATGAAGTCATATGCGGAGGACATTTTGCACCTACTGCCACAACACATAAAATAATAAGAGTTGGATATTATTCGCCATCTGTTTTCAAGGATTAATATGTGATGGTAAGAAAATGCATCCCCTGTCAACAATTTTCAGAAAATATGAAGAGGTCCGCAATGCCTTTGTGACCCATATCAGTAGAACAACCAATCACACAATGGGGAATGGACATCATTGGGCCGATAAATACAAAATCAAGTAAGGGGTGTGTGTGTGTGTGTGTGTGTGTGTGTGTGTGTGTGTGTGTGTATTCTTACTGCTACAAACTATTTCATGAATGGAAGGAAGAAATAACATTGAAAAAGGATGACTTTGAAGAATTGATTAAATTTATCAAGGATAATATCTTGTCAAGATTTGGTGTTCCTGAGAAACTCATTATAGATAATGGCTCAATTTTCATTGGATCAAAGTTCACAAAATTTTGCGGAGAATATAGCATTGTGATGGGACAATCATCAAATTATTATCCACAAGGGAATGGCCTTGTCGAATCTACAAATAAGACGTTGATTCAAATCCTAAAGAAAACTATCGATAGAAATCAAAAAAATTGGCACTTGAATTTGGCAGATGCTTTGTGGTCAAGAAGAGTGATTCAAAAAGATATCACTGGAATGTCTCCTTACATGTTGGTTTATGGAAAGGTATTGGAAATGATAATAATCCTTGAATTCAATGCCTTGACTTATGCAGACAACATGGAAGACACTAAAGATATTCCCCCTTTGTAGAAGAGATTGAATCAATTATTGAAATTATAAGAAGAAAGAAGTGAGGCTTTGCATAAAATATCACAGAGGCAACAAAATGTTAAGAAAAACTTTGATCAAAGTGAAATAATCAAGAACTTTCAAAAGTGTGAATTGGTATTACTTTGGAACAAAGCAAAAGAAAACCCGTCAATGCATACAAAATTTGAGGCACTCTAGATTGGGCCTTACCTCATTGAGAAAATTATAGTTTTTAATTCATACATGCTTAAAGATATGAAGGGAAATATGTTTATGTTTCCTGTCAATGGGTAACATATGAAAAGTTTATTTCCCTAAGACATTCTCTTTTCTTTATACATAGATTTTTCATTTTATTTTTTACATCCTCACTATCTCGACTCCATTTCCCAAAGGATAAAACATTTGGTCATGAAATTTTGGATTCTTCACAACCTATAGGGGGTTATCATCCCACAGTTGGAGCCAGTTGTTGAACCCTTTTTGTGCTTCCTCTTTATTTCTATTTTTCTCATTTCTTTTCTTACCTCTTCTATTCCCCTTCTATATTTTGTCTTCCCTAATATCTCGTATTCCCCTCTTTTTCCCTTTTCTTTGTTGTAACAAGATTACCACACTTAATCATTTTTACTATGTTTGCGGACTTTCAGACATACAAACTTGTAGACTCGTATTATGCTCTCTTTACCTTTATATCATTATGCCCAACACTTAGTTTATTTTTGCATCATGGATTTTTGGACTTTCAGACTCCCAGACCTACATTTTATACTTCCACCCATCCATCAGTCTGCCCAACATACCCAAACACTTAGTTATTTCATCCATTAAGACTTTCATACTTGCATACCTTTGGACTTGTGGACCCGCCCTTCCATTTTGATCGTTCACTTAGACTCTATGTTGCTACATGTCCCTTCCTTCACATTTATCAAAGTCACATTTAATGCTATCTTTATGGACTTAACTACTAAATTCATTTCTAAAATGGTTGGTAATTGTTGGTACATGGGAATACCCAGGGTTCAACTCTAACAACGCACCAACAAACCCTAATTACTAGACCTTACGGCAACACCTGCGAAGCAAATGAAGTCTCACCTAAAGTAGCAATAGGGGGGTTGCAGGAAACATGTGTCTACAACCAGAGGAAATGCAAGATGATTCCAAAACAACAATGAAAAATAGCCTAGAGATTCTTAACAATATTATTCTTAAGTTCACGAAGTAAATTATATCTTCTTATCTTAAACATGAAAAATAGCAGTGCAATAAAATCATAAAAGGTAGTAAATAACAAAGCATCAACTGCATGGAACAACAAGATTTTATGTGGTTCACCCTCTCCCTAGGGATACGTCCACAAAACTGTGTTTATTGATAGAATATATGAAAATATACAGTTCTATCTGTGCACTCAGCAGCAGATCCTTCTCTCTCTCCTTCTTATCTCCTAACCCCGTGCACCCAGTTGTAGATTCGATCTTCGCACCCAGCTCAAGACCCAAAATACAATAATACCCTATAACATAACACTTTTACATCTCAACACCACTATCGCCCCCATGTTCTCAACTCTTCTAGACCTCTATTTATACATTCCATGACTCTTAGAAAACCCTAGACCAAATACCAGGTGCCAAAACCCTAGATCCACATTTCCAAAACCCTAGGTCCACCTAACCCTCATTTTAAGGACTTCGTCGACTTGTTCCTCCTTCTTCTATGTGAGGTGCTCCAAAGCACCCATTAGTTTCTTCTTCAACTTGTTGCCTTGTCCACGATCTATCTTCTTTGCTTCTTTGTCTTCCTTGATCTTCTCTTTCAACGACTTTATTTCCTTTACTTCGTTCCTTCTTTTATGATTCTTTAACCACTTCGACCCTTCCTCGATTTTTGTGCCTTCTGCGCACTTCATACTTTGTCTTTATTCTTCCTTAATCTTTGCTTTCTTCCTTAATGCATGACCAAGGGCCAACAGGCCGCCAACACTCACATGTGACTCGTCTTGAGTCACTGTAGGGTTGAGCCCTCAGTATTACTTCGATTGCAGACTGCGCGGAGCAGCCTGCGCTTTCTTCTTTGTCCCTCCCTATCGTGTGAAAACTGTCTTTTCTGTTTTTGGTACCCAATTTCAACTGCACCTGGTACCTAGACCCCTCTTCCTTTACTTTTACTGAGAGCTATGAGGTAGTTGGTTGTCACAATACAGCTTCAATCAGCACCCATTTACTAAACCATCCTTCTATTCTCCATTAAGAGTCTTCAGTTGTGCAGCTCCACCTTCTGTAACATAGACAACCTCGAATGGCCTAAGCCAATGCGTCCTGAACTTTCTTGGATGTTTCATGAACTTGTTGTCATATAAAAGTACCAAATCTCCTTGTTTAAATGCTTTCTTCTTGATATGTCTGTCATGGTAAACTTTTTCTCGTTCTTTTTGTACCTGCTGATGAAATCCTGCAATGAACCTATCTTCCTCTAGTTCCATCAACTGCACGAGCCTGTCTTGAATAACGTCAGTGTCATCCATACCTGTAAATGTTGCAATTCTTAAACTAGGAGCCAAATATTTCATAGGTACCACTGCTTCCAGGCCATGAACTAACTTCAATGGAGTCTGTTTTGTCAACTTGTTTCAAGTAGTTCGATAAGCCCATAACACTGCTGGAATTCTCAAATCCCAATCATCTATGTTAACACTGCAAATCTTAGTCAACGTTGTCTCCAAAATCTTATTGAAAGCTTCGACTGTACCATTCGCCTGTGGGTAATATGGTGTGCTCTTATGATGGTGAACTTCGAACTCCTGAGTCAAGGCTTCAATAGTTTTGTTAATGAAGTGTGTGCCTTGATCACTCATAAGGATCTTCAAGCATCCAAATCTAGTTATGATACCATCAAATATGAACTGCACAGTTGTAGTTGCACTACATTCTTTAACTGCTATTGCTTCTTCCCAACTGGTCAAATACTCTGTAGCAGTGATGATATATCGATCTCATGTGTGCTTTCCTGGTGGGTTAATAGACCCCACAAAGTCAATAGCCTATTTCTCAAATGCCTTTAAATTTAATTGAGGTGCTAAAGGAATCTCATCCCTTCTAGAAGGCTTCCCTACTCTTTGACATACATCGCAAGCTTTGTAGTATTCCTTAGCATCATTATGTATAGTGGGCCACCAGAGGCCAGCTCTGAGAACTTTCTGTGCTATTTATTTCCATGCATAATGTCCTCCTGTGATTCTTTCATGTGCTTCTACAAGAATCATTGGTCTTTCTCACTCCATAACACATGTTCTTAAGATCTCATCTGGTCCCATCTTATATAACTGTCTAGCTATAAGTTGAAAATCTGCAGCGCGGACTACCAACTGTTTCTTCTGAATAATTGTATACTTGCGAGGTGTCATTCCTGTGGATAGGAACTGGACTATCTCGGCGAAGTGATCATCAACTTTCCTGATGGCCAACAACTATGCATCTGGTAGTGTATCATCCAAACTGGTAGGTTCCTCTCCATGTTCTAACCTGGATAAGTGGTCAGGTCCCTTATTCATTCTGCCTGGCTTGACCACAATCTCAAAGTCATACTCCTGGAGTAATAATAACCATATGCATATTATTCCCCCCAACACTGGTTTGTTGACTAAGTACTTCAATGCAAAATGATCAGTAAACATCTTAAAATGTCCTCCCAACAAGTAGTGTCTAAACTTCTGCAATGCATATACCATAGCTAAGCATTCTCTTTTAGTGTTAGTATAATTCATTTCAGATGTAGAAAGCTTCCTGCTAGAAAAGGCTATAGGGTGGTCAATATATCATGCACCTGGTTGTGCTAAAATTGCTCCTAATGCAATGGATGAAGCATCGACATGAACATGGAATTCCTTACTCCAATCTGGAAAAACCAAAATAGACACAGTGATCATTTTCTTCTTTAATGTGTCGAAGCTCTATTGGCATTCCTATGTCCATTGAAACTTACTATCCTTCTTTAATACCTTCTCCATAGGTGTTATTATATGTGTGTAACCCCTAATAAACTTTTTGTAGTATCCAGTGTGTCCCAATGCAATGCACAGCTGTCTAACCGAAGTAGGAGGACGTAGATCAACAATGATAGCAATCTTGGAAGGATCTACCAACAACCCCTGCTTACACACAATGTTTCCTAAAGGTGAAAATAAAATACACTTCTTCAAGTTCAGGGAAATTTGACATTGCCTGCACTTATCCAACATTAATCTCAAACATTCAATATGATCTTTCAATAGACTAAAACTGGTCCAGTCATCAAAGTATGCCTCCAAAAACTTATGTAAAAAATCCTTAAATGCTTCGACCACCACCCTGGAAAATATTGTTGGTGAATTCTTCAAACCAAAAGGCATCACAGTGTACTGAAAAGAACCCCATTTTGTTGCAAATGTAGTCTTATGTCTGTCCTCCTTAGCAATTCTGATATGGTGATAGCCTGAAAATCCATCTGTGAATGAACAAACTTCATGTCCTCCTACATTATCTAGAACTTCATCAGTAAAAGGTGTAGGAAATGGATCATGTAAACATGCATCATTCAATTTCCTTAGATCCAAACAGATTCTGACTTCTCTTGTCTTCTTATCTTGGACCACCATAGGGATGATCCATTCAGATTCTTTGACTGGTTCTATAATTCCCGCTTCCAACATTCTATCTAATTCAGTATTAAATTTCTTCTTGTACCTAGGATTCAATCTGTAAAGTCTCTTCTTGACGAGCCTTGCATCTGCTTTCAAAGGAATCTTCATTTCTCCCATGGGCCCTTTAATTCCCTTCATGTCTGTGAACTTGGTTGGAAACAAGTCCTGATACTCATGCAATAGTTCTGTAATCTTACCAATAGTAGCATCATCCCAATAGTCTCCAATATTTTCCATCTTGGGTGCTTGCTCTGTTCCGATATTAACTTTCTTAATTTAATATGCTTCCCAACAAAAGGTAATTCAATCTCTGGCCCTTCTATATCTCTTTGTCCTCCAGTTTCTGAAATGTTCACATTCCTAGGGCCATCATCCTCATCAGCATTAATATTATAACAACCCTGTAGCCATTGAAGAGGCGCAATCAATTCATCTTCTTTTTGTTCAAGAGGGGGGTTAGGTGCCTCCTTAAAGACCTTATGTCTTACAATTTGCAAATCTTGATCTACTGTGAGGTATTGACTTTCAAATAGGAACATATCTATAAAGTTATGTGTCATACCATACCAATCTGTAGTGACTAAGCATTGTTCTACTTGAAGATACCAGTTGATAGGCGTAGTATCTAAAGTGTTAATGAATTTATGTACCCACCGTTCTTTAGGAATGTTGCTCCAGGCTTCCTCACAACTTCGCACATGGTCCTTAGGAAAACTCTGACCCATGTATCGAACTTCAAAACCTTCAACTTGGTCTAAAAAGTGCACTGTCAACAAGGTGCGACATTGTACCCACTCCGAGATGTTCTTCTTGTGTGTTCCCAACCATATAGCTAGCGTTGCTTTCAAGGCTTCATCTAGTGCTAACAACCTCTGTTGTACTAGTACAATTCCTTCAAATTCAAATAGAAATGTCTCTAAATTATTCAAGCCATCAAATCTAGGGAGATTAATTACTTTTGTGCTAATCCAACGAACTACCTTAGTCAATCTAGCACACCTCCACGTAGAGACTTCATACATTTTGTTCTGCCAATTTTCCAATGTTTCTTCTAAATCTGACGAGCATGCACTTTCACTTTGCCAACTTAGATTTCCATATGTTGTAGGATTAATATAATCCTATTGTCCTGTTGTCAGTTTATAGATTTTCTCTAGCTCATAGGCGTGTTCTTCTTCTCTTATAGGTTTTGTGTATCTGCGACCTTCATCGGGGTCAAGAGGTGAAATGACCCTAAGGCCATCACCTTCAAATGTCATTTATCTCTTTTTCAGGTCAATAATAGTCAAATTGTCAAAATCCCAATCAATACCCAACAACGTAGGATAGGGACATCTATCATCAACAATCTCAATTACTTCAAAGTCTGCAAATGTCCTCACTCCGTCGATGTCCACAGGGACATGCTCTAGTCTTCCAAAGGGGATCACCATCTGTTGATTATCCATCCTGGGCCTAGTAGGAGATTAAATCAATTTAGGTTTTCGCATCAATGCCAAAGTCTTCTTCGTCATAACATTTACTTTTGATCCCAGATCGAGGACCACATATTCCATGTCGTAGTCTCCAATCTATGCACTACGGTACAGTTCCTTTCTTTTCCTCCTTTTTCTAGATACTTGATTCACAACTCTACTCAACAGAGGATCTAATATTCCAATTTCATATTGTCTTGTCAGGTGTTGTAGTTCCTACACATCTCTTTCATCCTCAATCAAATCAATACAAGTATACAAGAAGTCCACAAGCTTGCTTAGCTCTTTTCCTTGTCTAGGTGGGGTAGACTGATCAAATGTTGGAGGCATTTCACATTCCCTTACTTCTAATTGTTCCCTAGATGAAGAATGTTGTTCACCTACAAATTCTCTTCTTGCTTCTTTAAAAGTATGCTTTTCTTTCCTTAGATCAAACAATGGTGGCTTCTCTGAAGCTCTTCTAATCCCTGATCCATCTATATTATTTCCTGGATTCACCCTATCTTCTCCTGTGACAACACCTCCTCTAGTAATAATAGCGACTCTGGGTTCCTAGTCGTGAGGTTCATCTTTTATTTTATGGACTTGTCGGTTTCCACCTTGTCTTTCCTGAACTTTAGCTAACAATACTGGATAGTCTTCAATGACATGGTCAAATAAATTACAGTAGCTGCAAGTAGTACAAAGGTTCTGAAAATCCCTTTCCAAATGACCTAGTTGGGTGCAGTTATAGAAAATAATTTGACCTTGACCTTGACCCATGCCTGCTCCTCGTCCTCTTCCTCTGAACCCAGCGTGAGGGGTGAAGCTTCCTATTCATGGGGAATTTAACTATGCAACATTCCCTTCTAGCTGTAATTCTCCTTGAATTCTATATGCATCCCTTGACCTTTCATGCATGAGGTCATAAGCCCTACAGTATTTCTCATCATGCCCCGCAAATTTACAGAATGTACAATAAATATTGGTGGGTGTCTGAACATATTTCTGCATACAATAACATTCACCAGGGCGATGTCTAGTTCTACATACCTCGCACCATGGTAAAGTAGCCTGCTTCAAAGGGTTAGGGGCTCCAGAGGCCAAGTATTCACTAAATAAAGGAAAATTCTCTTTGTCATGGCCCTCTGCTTTATATATGATACACCAGATGTCTTCTCTTTTCTCTTTTCCTCTGTCTTTCTTCATGTCTTCAACTTGTAAAGATAAACTAGTTAATTGATTCAAAATCTAACTCATACCTGGATTGGATTCTCCTACATGGGCTTATTCTAGTTTCATGGAAATCTCTAATGCCTTAGCCTGCGAAGCGACCTTCTGTTGCATTAGAGGAACTCTAATGTGTGGCAGGAGGGCAGTGATGAACAATCCATTATGTTGTTTGTTTGGAATCTGAAAACTTAAACAGCCTGTCAAGGTCTTAAACCTCTGATAAAATTCCAAAACCAGTCCAATCACCTTAATAATACAAGAAACGTTGGTCGACTCTGCAAAATTAGTCATGAGAAAATAGCAATTTTGTGGGGATATCTTGAACCTCTTTCCCGGACAAGATCATAACTATCACTAGTCTCGATCATACTGGTATTATTCAAGTTTACTTGGTAAAGAAAAAAAACAAGGTGTGGACTTCAAGGATAGTTCTCGTAGGTTTTGTTCCAGAAGTCTTTGAATGCAAGGATATTCTCACGTGGTGCATCGAAAATTTGATCCATAATAGAAGGGTCATCAAGTTGCAAAGAAGTTCTCTTATTTCCTTGGTGCCTTCAATATTTAGGGAGATGTTGAAATTACCAGAGCTGAACATGGTTTACAAAGGGGAGGAAGATATAAATTTTCTAAAAAGAAAGAATAATGGAATCGAACTTCTCCAAGAATATTTGGATGACCCTACATCAATTCCAGAAGATATATCTAGAATTCAAGTAAGCTCTTTGAAGAATCCTTATAAAGAAATCACTTGGTTGTTTACTCGAATTGTTGGTTATGATTCTACAAAAACCATTCCTCGATTTGCATTATA
>JZKD02S0176254.1:154169-175862 GCA_000966675.3 Picea glauca
TGAAGATTATTTCAAATGAGATTATTGTACAATTGAGAAATTTCAAAACTGAGAAGAAGTTTTATATGTCATCTTATTTGTTATTTTCTATCACATATTGCCATCCTTTTTCAGGGTTTAAATATTTCTAGAAGGGTTAGAGTAAAGGTGGACCATGTGACTATGTGGTATCAAGCTTTATGGAGGCAGAGAGTCGACCATCATTTCTATGAAGTATACAATGATTTTGTGTCTAAGTTCAAAAAAATAGTATTTGGTGAGCAGAGTTCTTCACTCTTGTTGGAAGCATCAGATTTTCTAAAAGGGAAAGGAATTCTCGAAAAATGGAGGACTACAATATCATCTGGGTTTTCTATTCTAACAAAAAACCCATCTTTATGTTGTATTATATATATGATAAGTTGTTCATTATTAAGCCCCGGGGGGGCAACTCAATTGGCAAGTGTCGTGAAAATGAAGTTCCATGAGGTTTCGAGTTCAACTCCCCCTGACTTACAATGTGTGTCGCGTAAGGGGCATCATGGGAACACCTGGAGGTTATAGTGGTAGCAGTTGGATAACACGACCACGTGTAACGCGAGCACGTGCCCAACTAAGTTGCTGATTCTACCAGACATAAACAAAAAAAAAAGTTGTTCATTATTAAAATAGCCAGAAAATATAGATTTTGGTTTCACACATTTTCTGAGAAAAGGAAAAATAAATTCATACCTCTTCCGTGGAAAGTCGGTGAAATTCTTCTCAGATGAATTTCCAAGATTGGTGACTATGCTACCTTTTTTATCATTCCAACTTGAGATATGTTGAGTAAATCAAGGGTTTTGACCCGAGTCATCTCTTCTACAATCATTTGTTTTCAGTCGGACTTAGTCCTGCAGTTATACATTCAGTTGTAAGTGGAGAAGAGGAGAATGATAATCATAACCCTAATAATCAAGAAGCTGACAAAGACTTTGGTGATTTAGAAATTGTCATAAGTACCATAGAGCATCATAAGGAAAGAGGAAAGCCTTCAAATGAGAAGAACGCTCATTCACCAGTCGTTTCTCAAAGGAGTTCTTTACCAAAGACAAATCTTCTACAAGAGACATCACATTCAAGAAAAATATTGAGTAATAATTCAGGGGATGATGAAGAAAGGAACCCTCCTCAGGGGAACTTGGAGAACACCCACAAACTAAAAGTTAAAATAAAAAGGACTAATTCACAGCAAGAGGGAGAAGAAACACACGCACCAAAAAATGATTTATCATTAGATAACATGGACTTAGATGTGGATATTGAAAATATCACCTTCCCAAATGTACAAGTACCTTCCATAGAAATTGTACAACATACTTCTGGACTCATAGTCCAGGAGGAGACATTTTCCAATGATGAAAATTTTGTTGTGCAAAATGCCTCTTTTGACAGAGAATCTAAAAAATTGGTTTTTGAAAGAACTGCGAAGAGTAAAAGTGGGAAATTGTGGTTCACCATTCACACACAAAATATGTTTCCTTCTAGATTGTATTCCATTCATAAATTTACAGGAGGGGCACTGGATGTTTCAATTGCCAATATGGAGGAATAAAATGCTTAATTGAAAGAAAAAATTAAAGAATTGGAAGTAACTATCATGCCTCCACCTATTCTAGCTTCTCATGTTGCCATGATTTGTCCCGAGAAATTTTTCATGAAACCCAAGAATCAAGTGCTAGAGTCAAGGGAATCTCAAATCTGATTATTGCCAGTTGACATTTTGTCGAAGAGAATATTAAGAAAAGAATGTCATTGATCTTAGAGTTGTGGGATATGGCAAAACATTTTACCTCTCTCGGTTTGAGAATCTAGAATATGAGGGAATACTTGAATTCAGATTTGAAAAATGATGAAGGGTTTTACACAAATGTATTTTTGATGTTTTCAATGAAGGTTTCGGCAATGAAAAAGTAGTTGAGAAATCAAGAAAATCTACCTTCTCCGAGCTGCATCAAACAACTAAAATCTTGTTGGATTGAAAGAATTAACGTATTAAAGGGACTACCAATTCAATTGATTGATTTATCAGGAAGGAAAATGGAAGCATACTAAAAAATTCTTGATTTAGATATTTTTGGAACCATTGTTGAAGTCTTAGACCCTAAGTGTCTCTCAAATTTAATTATCATGACTTGACAACATTTCAAAGGACAAGTTGAAGAACTAAAAAGGGAATCAGCTGAAAAGTTCGATACTATGATCGAATTCACACATGATGATATTGTTGGATCACTGAGAGGGGGGTGAATTAGTAATAGATATTTTTAATCCTTGTTAACCACAGTATATACGTGTTGTTTATCTTTAAGATCAATTTACCAATATCATTCAACAAGTGCATGTTACAATAAATTTTGCCTCACCCCATGCAACTTGCTTGGATGGCCTTTGCATTTCCCTATGAAGACTTGAAGTCCCCTTTTGTACCTTCCAGAGCCAAAAAAGCATATTTTTCCACATATAAGCACCCTACCAGTTATACAACAAACGTATACGCAAGTTTCTCCACTACAACCTGTGTACATCGGGTTTGGTGCTCAAAATTAAAAATTATGTTGGGTTTCCATGCCATGTCATGAGATCCATGATCCTTGACCTTACATATACTAGAAACACTCTGACTCGCCCCTTCAGTTCCATTTGAATTCTATAAATTGAGACATATCCAAGCCTTTAAGGAGATTCAACAATTCAACTTTGAGATCAAAGACACTCTGGAGAAATTTCACTTCATATTGAGTCTGCATCCCTTTGTCCTTAAAAGTTTGAACTCCTTGTTCAACCCCCAAGCTCTTCCTTATTTTTGATGGAGAACCTCATTGACTCCTTTATATGAGCTTGCCTTTGGTGGAGGATTGAAGTGGTGGAGGCCCAACTGAAGGGACTTAGTTTCTAAGTTCCAATATGTTTCGTTACAAAAGTTTGTCACCTATGTACTTATATTGATTATTTTAATAGAAATACTCTTTTCTCATCTAATTAATATCTTGCAAATATTTGAATTATTATTCCATGGTAGTATTTGTCATGTATGTTAATGGATTATGCTAATTTATATGCTAACATTATATATTATCACCATATTCTTGTGTATATTGGTTGTTGAGGACAAGTTGCAAGTATAAATCTTTGAGTTGTGTTATCAACGGTGGTTGATCCAGGTGGATATTGGTGGCCGCCCACCTATTCCAACTGGATCCTATTGACAGTTTTGAGTTCAGCATGTTCTTCTGTAATTCTATGTAATTGTGGGTTCTACACTTTCAGGGTTGTCTGAAGCCCTACACAAAATCCAGGGTCATTTTGGGGACCTAAACAATGTTTTTTTGGCTTTCCACAGTCAAATTGTAGGCAAAGTCATATTTTGATGACATAATGTTTATTTCTTGAAAATACCTTTACAATGGGCTATCACGCACCTAAAACGGAGGTCGTGTGAAAAAGTTACGACCCCAAGAAGTTGAGGTACCAACTTACCCATCGGGGCCCACATAACTTTTGGCATTTCATATCCTAGGGTTAGGTTTTTTGATGTCTAGGGTTTTGGAATTCATGAGTAATGTTAAAAAGGCCTATGGAGACTCATTGTAATCATTCTTCTCAGATGGATGCACGTAGCATCCACATCTCTTCTTAGAGATAGCTACCACCATTTGAGCAAGTTGTTTTTCAGTTCTGCAGTTTTACAATTTCATCCTATTTCATGTATTCAATAGAATTTATTGTTCACTAGAAATATATTGTTGGTCTTCGTATCTCTATGTTATTGTATTTAGTCTGATATTCATTTCATTCTGCTCATAAATCCATATCAGTGGTATCAGAGCGGTCTGCTCTTCATATTTTTTTTCTTCGTGCATTTCCCCTACAAGATTTGGGTACAAGAAGTTGGGGCTCGAACCATTCGAGCCTTTTCAATATCGGTTGCGTTGAGCCCAATAACAACCCATGGGGGACAAAAATAAAGATGATGGAGCAGGAGATCTTGTTAATATATTGATCGAGGAATACCTTGCATGAAAAAGGAATGAAATGATGGACAATTTTGCACAGATCCTTCGACGGATTCCCACAAGAGATGCATCTTCATCAAGCGGTCATGCAACCCCCTTCAAGGTACAGGTAAATTTTGATATTCCATTATCTGAAGGACTGATAGATGCAGATGTTGTAGATAAATGGTTGAATCTGCTCGAAGGGTATTTTTTGGTCCACAATTTTTTCGATAGGGAAAAGATTACTTTTTCACTCCTAAAGGTCATCCTCCATGTTAAGGACTGGTCGGATACTTAATTTGAACAAAGGACCAAAGAGGAATATGCAATATTTTTGGTCGCCCGCACATGGGATTCCTTCAGGAATGCTATTAAAGAACAATACTACCCTTTTGGAAGCTACAAGGACCAGTACAAAAGATGGACCACCCTACGTCAGGAAAGGGACTAGACAGTACCAAATTTCACCAATATTTTCCATACCCTGTGCACCAAATTGGGTATCAAAGAATTTGAGTGACATTTTGTGCTCAAATACCATGGTTTTATTCATAGATACATTCAAACAAAAATGGAGGTTTTGGACATCATATCATTGGGTATGTCTTATAGATATGTTGTCAAGATCGAGCATAAATTTAAGTAGAAGAGGAAAGAGTTTGGATCTGCAAACTCCTCATAGCCAAAGAAGGGAAAAGGTGGCCCCAACCCAAAAAATAAGGGATGGAGCAAATATTTCTACTCTCGGGACAACGATTCCAAGCCACAACACAAGAAGGGTAATGAGAAGTCAAAGAAGGACATGGGAAAATGGTGTGAATACCATAAAATCTCTTGGCACAACATTGAAGAATGACGCTCCAAGCAGTCACTAGTGGCTGAGCTGAAAGCTTCCGAGTCAGAGGAAGATTATGAATCTGAATCAAATCCAAAATGAGGGAAGTGGACTATCGATGTTGAACCCAATGCCATTGTCGCTACCACCAAATTCCAACCAAGCGAACCAGAAGAACCAGAGGAAGGGGAATGCCTATTTCACTCGCAGATGTGGGTAAAGGGGACTTCGCTTCATTTCAGTGTCGATAGAGACAATCAGAAGAATCTAATCTTAGTAGAGGTCGTCAAGCAGTTGGACCAGCTAATGACACCTCACCCACATCCCTACACCAACGGCTAGCTTCACCAAGGAAGAGATATTTGTGTTATCCAATAGTGTCGTCTTCCCTATGACATCAAGCCTTTCAAAGACGAGGTATTGTGTGATATTTCTCCCCTTGAAGTTTGTGATGTTCTTTTAGGACAACCACATTTTTGGAAGCCACATGATGTGTATGAGTCGAGACCCTGCAGTGTTATTATTACTTTGGGTAGACAATTGTACATAATACCAGAGGTAGCGTCGCCTACCGCTATTTTCTTTAATCTTTGATAAGCAATGTAGTAAGGTCATTTCACAGACTTGGAAGTTCATATTCTTTGTGATTCATGCTCACAGTAAGTAGAAGGTTTCTGCCACATCCATGGCCTCTACACAGATCCTCTCTTTGTAGCAGAAGCAAGTGGACGAGATTGTGGAACAGTACAGAGACATCTTCTCCTCACCCACCGGGGTACCGATACACTACCAAGTAAAGCATCCCATTGATTTAACCCCTAGTGCACCTCTTCCTAATGGACCAGTCTATCATCGCTCGCTGATGGAAAATGAAAAAATCAAACGTCAAATCCAAGAGCTTCTTCAAAAGGGGCACATCAGACCGAGCTCCTCCCCTTGCAGAAGCTCGATTGTATTGGTGCAGAAAAAATATGGGACCCGACAGCTCTGGATTATTACAAATAATTAGACAAAATTACAGCTAAGAATCGCTACCCAATTCCCAAAATTGATGACCTTCTTGACCAACGCAAGGGTGGAAATTTCTTCAGCAAGATTGACCTAAATTCTAGCTACCACCAGGTTCCCATCGAACCAATTGATGTATGGAAGACAACTTTCAAATCTAAATAAGGTCTCTTCGAATGGTTTGTCATGACCTTTGAATTAAAAAATGCACCAACCACTTTCATGAGGTTGATGGATGATGTATTGAGACCCTTCACCAACTATTTTATGGTGGTATATTTGGATGACATCCTCATCTTCAACAGAACTTGGGAGGAGCACATGCAACATATTCAATAGGTTTTGAGCACTATGTGGTAGCACAAGCTATATTCCAACTTGGAAAAATGATCCTTTGTCATGAACAAGGTCCAATACTTGGGCTACATTATTGATGAGTATGGGGTACATGTTGATCCAACTAAGATCCAAGTCATCCATGACTGGCCAGCCTCGACCACACTAACCGAGCTTCAGAGATTCTTGGGACTTGCCAACTTCTACCAACGGTTCATGTTGGGATTCTCCCATATTGCATGGGTCCTCAACCAAGTGACTAAGGGCAGTGATAGAGAAAAGTTCATGTGGGGGAAGGAACAACAATGAGCATTTGATGATTTGAAGCATCACTTGTTCTCAGCTCTAGTACTCTCCTTACCCGGTCTTCAACAACCATTCGAGATTGAGACTGATGCATCTAACTATGTTGTAGGTGTAGTTCTCACTCAACACGATCATCCCGTAGCATACAATAGTGAGACAGTCTTAGATATTGTCTGGAAATACTCCACCTATGAAAAGGAAATGTATTCCATTTACAATCCTGTCGGCAATAGAAACATTACATTATGGGAAAGGAGACAATTATCCACATTGATCCCAAGCCTTTGCAGTTCATACAGACACATGGGAAGTTGCAGAACAACCGCCATCAAAAGTGGTCCACCTACCTACAACAGTTCCATCTCAACATCAAGTATAAGACATGGAGCACAAATTGTGTCATTGACTCCCTCAGTTGTAACACAACCACGACGGGGCATAAAAAAAATTTATTTTCTTAAAGGACAGATTCTCCATCCATGGTTTCTAATTTGGAAATTTGGGGAACCAGTCTGACCTCCCAGTCAGGGATCTCTGATTCTGGAGCCAAACGACTCTCTGATACCTTGATGGTCTCGTTCTGCAATTAAACGTAGACTCTTTCGACTTCCAGGTGCAGCTCTAATGGTACTCGCGACCTTCTCCTTTCCGCTTGAGAAATATCCAAGTTTGGATGCTAGCCCCTTTTCTGATAATCCCTTCCTTGTCATGACCTTAGGCAATGACCTTGCGTAATCCACGTGATTGTGGGCACGACCAAGGGTGGTTTGACACCAACTACTTTTCACTTCGCAATTCACCTTGAGCCTCCATGTGTCCTTTCTCCAAAACCGTGGCCTGGATTGCAGCCTGCCCTCAACTTTTTAAAGTTCATGCACCTTCACAATGCAACGAGACCGTCGATCTCACGACCTTGACGGTGCTTCTGAATTGACAGCTCAAATCTATCCTTTCTAAATCTACGGATCAGATCTAACCTTTCTAAATCAACGGCTATGATTTATTTCATGATTTGGGCTTCGGGAGTTTCAACTCTCAACTTATGCTTCCTCCGTCAGTAGTTATCTTCCAGAGTGGAATAACTGCTCATAGATGTCCTCAACAAACAGAAGGTTATGATGAACTTCGGCTCTCTGACCTTCAGGATTTCTTACTCCTTCATTCACCCTTTTCTCCTGGAGTGCTCCGTACCCAGAGTTGTATATCGGATGCCATGCGTCTACTCCGATCAACGGTCTACATCCTCTCTCTACAAACACAAATCTTTGGAGTGAATCCTTCCAGAGTGTTGGATCTTCTGACACCTATCCTCTCCAAATAGATGACCCTGGTCCTCTTTGGGACTTCGACACTTTTCAACCAAGACCAGATCAACGGTCCTTTGACCTCCTCCTCGATCAACGATCGAGATATCCTTCAGGATTTTGGCGCTTTCACCCTATGATTTCCTCCGAAGTTCTCTGTACCCAGAGTTCTAGATATGGCACCACGCATCCACTTTCAAATCAATGGTTCTCGTCCGCTTCGAGACTTCAGCCTTTGGCGATTTCAAATCTCAATTTCCCCACGCTCTGCTTCTCCCAGAGCATTTTATCTGAATTTCGCGATCTAATGACATGTGTCCTCTTGCAGATCGACGGCTCCCAACTACTTCGACTATTCGAGGTTCAGCAATTTCAAACTTTACTCCTTCTTTTTCTCCCAGAGTACTTTCACCCGGAGTTCGCGATCTTTCACCACATACCCTCTAGATATGACGATCCAAATTCTCTTCGTCTCTTTGGCTCTTCGGGATTCAGGATTTTTAGACTCCTATGCACTCGTTTCTCCGAAAGTGATTTCACCTGAACTTCATGAATTTATGCCACATGTCCCTCTACAACGAATGGTTGCGATCTTCTTCGGCCTTCGGGGCTTCGGGAGTTTGTCACACTCCTCACTTGGAAACCTCTGAATTATTTTTCCCTGAAGTCTCTGATCTATCGACACATATCTCTTGTTGTCCAATAGACAGGATCTACTTTGAGTCTTTACCCGGAGTCCACAGACTTATGCCACCTATCCTCTGGATCCAACGGCTGGCATTTACTTCGAACGATCCGACGGTTGACGTTTGCTTCGGGTCTTTACCTAGATTCTACAGGTTTACGCCAGCCATCCTCTGGATCCGACGCTTGAGATTTACTTCGTTCTCCTTGACAATGGATGGTCCCAAACTACTTCAGAACTTCAGGACTTTGGTAAGTCCATTCTCCCGCGTGTGCAAAGCACTAAGGCTCAGTCACCTTTCTCTGATCAGATGGCTATTGGTCCTCTGCACTGTGATCCAACAACCACTATCGCTCCTCCTCCTGAGCTTCTTATCTCTTCCAACTTAGAATATTTTCTAAGTGTTCAAATACCTCGACCTTTACTCCTCCTATGGGTCTATCTCTTGGACTTCATCTGCACGCCTGAAAGTGGTATCTCCTCTGAGATTGATTCCCCTTGAATATTTAGCCTTCCCACGCACTCCTTGCATTTTAGGGATCTCATCAAACTCATATCAAAGGTCAACGATGATCGACAGTTCACAGAAATTATGGGCTTCAACCTCCGCCATCAGGGGAGTGCTCGCTTGGCTCTAGTCTACTCCTAGTCGTTGATCTTCCATTCCCGACGAGATCAACAACATAGGATGATCACAACCATGAAATAACATGTCCACTATCAGGTTCTTATGTCATGGGTAGTTCTGGTAACTTGACTATCGTCTGCCTCCCAGATATGGTGGTCAGGATGGTTCCCAGGCATCCTCGGATCTAAGTCTCAGGGTTAGCTTCAGGACTTCGGAACTTTGGGGATTTTACCTCCCTTACGATGAACTCGCTTAGTTCGTCGAACTCGCAAATTCCAAATGACTCTAGGGTTAACTCCCATGCTCTTTCCCATACCCAACGGTCACAACAGACCATGGCTTCTTCCGAACATATTTCATCTGTTTGTCTTCCAAATAAGGGACCCCCCCTTTTTCGATACTTCAACCTCACTGTTCTTCCTGAGCTTTGTTAGATCTGAAAGGATTAATAGATTTGCGCTCTTTCTCTTGAACTTAATGCTTGGAAGAATCCTTTTGCGCACCCCTTATGCTCATTCCTCAACTCTAGAACTTAAGTGGTTCTCGATCTCTGCCTGCCTCACAAAGAGCCTGTGCATACGTGCACTATCTCTACTAATCTTTAATAGACTCCCTCCTCCAAGGGAATCCAAACAACTAGGAGTGTCGACATGTGTATGTGAAACTATGCCCAAGATCGATGAACTCACAGTTCGTGGATCTAGTTTAAGCCACCACAGGGCGCAAGCATTTACGAATACAAAACATGTCCAATTCATATAATTTATTACTTTCCTAATTACACCATCAAGAAAACACAAAAAGGGATACAATATAAATCATTAAGCAAACATATCCATTCCTAGGTCATTCAAGTATATCTAATTTTATTACACAATTACAGCTCAATTTCACAGGGTATGAGAATACTTATCTATTACAAGTTGCATCCAACTAACTGACTGTGGATGTGCCTTTCCACCCAACCATAGGCTCAAAGGCATTCATTCTTATCAATCTAGCCACCCCCATGCCAAGCCATGATATCACTAGGGAATTTACACCACTTCTCAGAGAAAACCCTCTCTGTCACAGCGACCCTGCAAGGTTTATCAAATGCTTTCCCAGCATCAAGCTCGCGTTCGACCCTTTAGGTCGTGTTCTCTGCACTTATTTTCTCTTCCCACATCCCCTTTTCGAGCTTGCGTTCTCATCTAGTGTCTCTCCTCTTGTTGTGTGTCTGTATGTATCTTACCTTCCCTCCTTTGGAAGGTTTTTGACCTATCATGTTCCTTCTGTCAGAAGGAAGCTCGGGTCTACAGGTCTCTCTGGTACTTCGGGCTGACATTCTGCAGCTAGACCATGCTTCCATTCATGGGCGTGGTTGATGATTCAACCACTGGTCCTTTCTTCGTTAACTGATTTCCTTCCTATAGAGATATCATGGCTCGTACTTCAAGGCTTCACCCCCCATCAGTCAGTTATGAGCAATTTAACAATAATACATTTCCATCGTCCACATGCCTTAGCATGGTAATCCTATTTTATGATTAATTACAAGTTGGGGGAAACATGGATGTTACAATTCCCTGTCCCTTAAAGGAGCACCATCCTCGGTGTTCTTTCTCAAAAACACCTACCATGCCTTTCTCATTTAGTGGTTTCAAAAATCTTGATCCTTCTTTTTTGGTCAGGTCCTTTTTCAAACCCTTAATCTTCGTCACCTACTTTCAATAATTCTTGGACAACAAGCATGTTAATCATAGTCTTATGCGAAAACATTACATAAAAATTTCTACGAAAATTTCATAATCTTAGAACAATAATTATCTGCGCAGTTTGTGGATTTGTATCCACATAGTTGTCTTGTTATCCAGGCTCATTGTTTTTCCTTGACATACTCATTGTGTGTATAATCCTAATCAATAGTTTACAAGAACTATCAAGGTCTCATATTCCTTTCGGTCACTCAGCCTCCAGGCCCAGGCTTAGGCATCCCCTTCTCTGTTATACAGTCCCTCGAGTGATCCATCTTGCCTTACTAAGGTTTTCTCACACATGAAGAACTACGCATCATGTGCATGATCCCAATCAATATTTTACAAGAACTATTAAGGTCTTGTCTTCCTTTCGGTCACTCACCCTCCAAGCCTAGACTCATGTATCCCCTTCTCTGCTATACAGTCCCTCGGGTGATCCATCTTGCCTTGCCAAGGTTTTCTCACACAGGAAGAATTCCAGAGACTTTATCGAGCCTTACAGTTGAGGCATCCCTCATACTTGCTATGTTAAGGCATCCCTTCGGCTTGTGTTACCTCAACACAATATATTCTAGGAGATCATGGCTTACCACGGGGTTCTCATGGCTCAGTAGTAGCCATTTTTAATGCTTTTCATCTTGACATCCTTCTGGCTCAAAGAAAGTTAGGGACGAAGCTTACTCTCCTTCTCCTGGCATAGAAATATATAGGGACGAAGGTTAATCTCCTTTTTCTGACTCAGTCATATGTAGGGACGAAGGTTACTCCCCTTCTCCCAAGTCAGTCTCTATTTCCTGTGATCAGAACATACTCTTTTTCACAGTTCTTCCTCGAATCTGAGATCTCAGTCTCTCATCTCTGCACTCTTCGCAGATCTTTTCCTTTCACCTGTATCATAGGCATACAAAAATTCATGAGACATCATTATAAATTTTAAATTCAGAGTTTCCTTGTAAATCTGTCACCTACATATTTCCAATTCAACATTTTATTTTCATATTTGTTCCGCACAGGAACCAGATTCATAACTATGGGACTTTCCTTCCCATAGATATTTGGCTCAGCATGCAATTTGTCTTCCTTCTGGGCTTACAATGCTGCCATATCCAAGACCCCTTTGCTACCTGCACTTTCAACTTCAATCAGCCAAAGAAATTGTTAGTTTTCCATGCACATACATTTTTATTGCACCTTTATAATGTCATCACAATCAATTTCATAATTGTGCATACTAACAATCAAATTCACTTTCTCAAAAAGGAAATACCATTCCTTGTAGTTTGGCTCAGTAGGGAATTGGTCTTCCTTATGGGCTTACAATACCGCCATATCCAAGACCCATTTCCTCTCTGCAATTCATTCTTTACACAGCCAAACAAACTGTTACCCTCTCATGCATCCATGTATATATATCTATATTCAAAACCATGCATACTAACAGTTCATCACATCTATATAAACATGAAGAGGGAATCCCATTCCTTGCCTATGCCTCGTTTCAACATACCAAACCTTTCAAAACATAATTCAACATTTCAAAGGATTTTAACAAATGTGCCAATATTTGTTTCCACATTCATACCCAATGCACTCTTGCATTGTTTTCAAGTTCGTCACACTTTATGACCAGTTCTTGGCCATGGTGTGTTGGAATTTAACCAACCTTTTCCTCATATGGCTTATCCATTTTATTTCATTCTTATCACAGGACCATACTGCCTACTATAGGCCAATCACGACCCCCAAATCAGTACACATGAACTCAAAAGTTTCACATGAATTTTAAGCATTCTTCCTCCATTAATAACCAGGGTACCAGCACTCATGGCCACCCAAATTTGTTTTCCTTCAACACTTACATAATGTAAGTAAGACATTGGAAGGTCCTCCTCCCTCAATGGGAAATCCATTGTTTATCCTTTATGCAAACATGCATTTCCTTGAAGCAATTCCATGCAATGTGCTAACTAGGAACACCTTTATTCCCATAGAACCAATCCCTGTGACCACAGTCTAACGCTGAGTGCTAAACTCTACCTTTCTTGACTGGCCCGGATGGACTCTGTTTTCTCTCCACATGATCAAGAGTTGTGACCTCATCTCTATTTGTTTTGACGCTATTCTTTTTAGTTCCCGTGTCCAAGCGTTATGATCCTGGCTACACCCCTTTCCTGCAAATCGATGGTGCAGATCCATCTTTCCCCGGATCTAACGATTGCAAGGGATTGTGGAACCTCAATCGACTCACGATTTAATTCTCCTTTCGATCCCTGCAATGAATACGAGTCGCTCGATCTACAATCAGACCCCCAAACTCAAAACAAAACTATATTGAGTTTAATTTACGGGTATAGATCCTGACATTAATCTGCGTACATAAGCCTTCCCCACAATGAATATGGGTCATCAATCTTATCCCTAGATCGATTCTAAACCACACGATTCCAAATACAACAATCCCAACATAGAAGTATTTGACCAAGAATCTAGACTGACAACAGAGCCTTGATTTCCCAAATTCAACTACAGAACCCAATCAAGGTACGAGTTTATGTGGCACTAGCGTGTGGGTTCCTTGCAGGTCCTCCCATCGATCGTTCACAGATCAACGATTCACAGTGATTGCAGAATCCCCAATGTGTTCACTCTTTATCAAAGATTTCAATCTCCATAATCTGAAAAGTGCTCACCCAACTCCTTAATTGTGATCGTTGATCATCCACCCCGATGAGATCAACGGTGTTGGTTGATTGCAGGTCATGAACTAGTGTGCCTGTTAATTCCACCTTCGCGCTCCGCAATCAATATGAGTCGTTCGATCTACGATTGGAACCCAAACTCAAAACAAAGCTACATTGAATTTAAATTATGGGCACAGGCTACGTCGTTAACCCATGTGCCCATTCGATCTCCACAATGAATATGGGTTGTCGATCTTATTGAATGACTAGCGTTTGACCCATTAACTCCAGTGGATCTTGAAATTGATATGACGACTGAGATCGATTTCCTTTCGATGAACGGCTCATGTTCAATTCCTCTGTCTGACTCTTGATTAACCTGACTCGATCAGGGTTTTCTTTGATGATCCTCACGATCTCGATCTATAGTTGATCGAAGGTATTTCTACGATCTCCTAGTAAAGGTTTTTGACCTTTTGAGTCAACAGAGATCATTTGGTTTAGATGTTGCTGCATCATATAATAAATCTTCACTGTTAGAGGTTCACACCTCCAACATTCCAGTTCTCCTTCCCGAATCATACCCTACTTGGGTATCCATGGCATACAATTGTTCTTGATTGTTGGCACCCTCTTTCTGATTTTCACCTCATCAGCAGTGCTTTAGCGGGATTCTCACAATCATGTCATTAATCTTTCAAACGCAGTATTCCCATGGTCATCCTCTGCTTGAGGTTTCCCATTATTGGTAACTATCTTCCTCAACAGTTCGAATTCCTTTCTATACACAACATGCATCATTAGTTGTAATATCAATTAAAATGCATGTATCATAACATTCAAATCCATAAAACTTCTTCAAAATGTCCTAGCATATCTTTATGCATTTCATCACATTATCCTCAAGGATTTCCATGAATGCAATATACACAGTTCTCGACTGTTTCTGTAGTAATACAATCATCATCACTATGGTGTCAAAATATTTACTTTTGTTAGTAAGTTATCTTTTTCATTCTAGAGGAAACATAACACATAGAAAGAAAGGAGTTAGGGGCTCTCCCCTTCTTCCAATTCTTTCTACACCGCCTGGGACTTTTCATCCCAGTTGAGTTATCTCTAAAGGCCTCACTACCTTTTCTTAACATGGCTCCAACCAAGCCTATTCAATCAAACATACTCCTTTATTCTTTCATTAGTCTTCTTATTCATTACATGATGCTTTCAAAATGTAATCTTCAAATGCATAATCATTTGCCTCTTATCATGACAACAGAGCATCTTTGTTTATTTACCCTTTTATCTAATTATATTATTATTCCCTGAGGAAAGGGAATACATGCCCCTCAAGCTATTATTTGGAACAAAACTTTTATGACTCTTTAGAATGGAGTCATCCATGCATCCATAGTATTCATTTAATTTGGACAAGAGAAATTATTGCTTTATATTTCACTCATCAGGGCAACCATATGGTGCCTACAACTATACTCTTTCATCATACATGTGCATCACTTGCATGTTTAATATCATTCATACCTAACTGGTATTTATATTAGGCTTCATATTAAGAAGCTTCACAATGCATTAAACCCATTCACTTGAGCATAATTAAATACAACTAAGTATTCATCATGCTAGCTTATTTCTTACACCTTGTCCATGTCATTCACACACATGGACATATCAGGCCTCTATATCCTTGTCCCAAGGATCTTCCAAGAATCCTTATGATCATGTATACACATTTGTGGATATGTAGGTGCATCTATTGCACCTTTTTACCTAATGCATTCACTTGATAGTTTAATTTCATCATTAGTGTCCTTTAGTTTGGGATTTCAGTCACTTACAGGACTAATCTTACAGTCATATTTCGTATTGATGTTGCCATCTCTCATGGAAATAACCAACCATGGTCACTTTCCTCTTTACGTGACAACGTCTAGCAAGAAAACCTCCTTGCCTCAGCGTCCATAGGGTTTTACCCATATCACCTTTCTCTGGTTATGAGGATTTATATACTCCGAGTTTAATGTAAAGCAATAAATATAACTTCCTAGGATCCTACCTGATTCTATCAGATTCCTTTAATCCAACAAAGGTATTAACCATTATATAATCAGCCATCATCGGTGCCTGAGGTTCAAACTACCCATGCTTAGAAGCAGTGTTACGAACACCAAGTCATCCGTCCTTCGGGCTTCAACTACTCTTGACAAAACCCTGCCACCTTCAGCTATCTACATTCAAGTCTTATTATAAAGGTTAATTAGCATATCCCTACTCCGGTAAGAGTAGTTATCACTTTGACAAAGGGATAAATAAATTCTTCTGTTGGAATTCAACAAGAATTCCCAAAATCACAGGTTCAATCTGCAGTCCTTGTCCTCAAGGAGTAAATGCAGATAACAATACCTCTTTATCCGATTCATGCATGAGCCCATGTAGTCCAAGTGTTGTAACCATGCTTTGATACCAATTTGTAACACACCCACAACGAGGCATAAAAATGTTCTCTTTTCTTAAAGGACAGATTCTCCATCCATGGTTTCTAATTTGGAAATTCGGGGAACCAATCTGACCTCCCTGTCAAGGATCTCTGATTCTTGATCCAAATGACTCTCTAAGACCTTGATGGTATCATTCTGTAATTAAACGCAGACTCTTTCAAATTTTGGGTGCAGGTCTAATGGTACACGTGACCTTCCTCTTTTTCACTTACGAAATCTTCGAGTTTGGGCACTAGCCCCTTTTCTGATAAGCCCTTCCTTGCCATAACCTTGGGCGATGACATCACGTAATCCATGCGATTGCGAACGTGACCAAGGGTGGTTTGAAACCAACTAATTTTCACCCTGCAATTCACCTTGAGCCTCCACGTGTCCTTTCCCCAAAACCGTGGTCTGAATTGCAACCCGCCCTCAAATTTTTAAAGTTAGCGCACCTTCAGTCCCCGCAATGCGACGAGACTGTCGATCTCATGACCCTGACAATGTTTCTGAACTGAAGGCTCAGATCTATCCTTTCTGAATCTACAGATCAGATCTAACCTTTCTAAATCAATGACTGTGATTTATTTTGTGATTCGGTTTTGGGAGTTTCAACTCTCAACTTTCGCTTCCTCCGTCAGTAGCTATCTTCCGAAGTGGAAGAACTGCTAACACATGTCCTCAACAAATAGACAGTTCTAATGAACTTCAGCTCTTCAATCTTCGAGAGTTCTTGCTCCTTCATTCACCCTTTTCTCCCGGAGTGATCTGTACCCAGAGTTGTATATCGGACGCCATGCGTCTACTCCGATCAACAATGTACATCTAGTCTCCACAAACACAAATATCCGAAGTGAATCCTTCTGGAGTGTCGGATCTTCCGACACCTATCCTCTCCAAATCGACGGACCAAGTCCTCTTCGGGACTTCGACACTTTCCAACCAAGACCAGATCAACGATCCTTTGGCCTCCTCCTCGATCAACGATCGAGATATCCTTTGGGACTTCGACGTTTTCACCCTTTGCTTTCCCTCGGAGTGCTCCATACCTAGAGTTCTAGATCTGGCACCACGTGTCCACTTTCAAATCAACGACTGTCGTCCACTTCGGGACTTCGGCCTTCGGCGATTTCAAATCTCAATTTCCCCATGCTATGCTTCTCCCAGAGCGTTTTATTCAGAGTTCACGATTTGATTACATGTGTCCTCTTGCAGATCGATGTCTCCCAGCTGCTTCGGCTATTCGGGGTTCGGTGCTTTCAAACTTTGCTCCTTCATTTTCTCCCAAAGTACTTTCACTCGGAGTTCACTATCTTTTGCCATGTACCCTCTATATCTGACGATCCAGATTCTCTTCCACTCTTCGGCTCTTCGGGCTTCGAGAGTTTCAGACTCCTATGCACTCATTTCTCCTGGAGTGCTTTCACCCGAACTTCATGGATTTCCTCCACGTGTCCCTATGCAAAGGACGGTTGCGATCTTCTTTGGCCTTCGGGGCTTCGAGAGTTTGTCACACTCCTCACTTGGAAACCTCAGAAGTAGGTTTCCCTAAAGTCTTTGATCTATTGACACGTATCTCCTGTCATTCGACGGACATTATCTACTTCGGGTCTTTACCCGGAGCCCACAAACTTACACCACCTATCCTCTGGATCCAATGATTGACGTTTACTTCGGATGATCCGACAATTGATGTTTTCTTCGGGTCTTTACCTGGAGTCTATAGGTTTATGCCACCTGTCCTCTGGATCCGACACTTGAGATTTAGCTCATTCTCCTTGACGATGGACAGTCCCAAACTACTTTGGGACTTTGGTAAGTCCACTCTCCTGCATGTGCAAAGCACTAAGGCTCGGGCACCTTGCTCCGATTAGATAGCTATTGGTCCTCTGCGCTATGATCCAATAGCCATTGTCGCTCCTCCTCCTGAGCTTATGATATCTTTCGACTTAGAATATTTTCTAAGTGTTCAAAGGTCTCGACCTTTTCTCCTCCTACACATCCGTCTCTTGGACTTCGTCTGCACACCTGAAAGTGCTATCTCCTCTAAGATTGATTCCCCTTGAATATTTCTCCTTCCCACGCACTCCTTGTGTTTCAGGTATCTCGTCAAACTTAGATCGAAGGTCAACGTCGATCGACGGTTCACAGAAATTGCAGGGTTCAACCTCTGCCATCAGGGGAGTGCTCGCTCGACTCTAGTCTAATCTTAGTCGTTGAACTTCCATTCCCAACGAGATAAACAACGTAGGTTTATCGCAACCATGAGCTAACATGTTCACTATCAGGTTCTTATGTCATGGGTAGTTCTAATAAATTGACTATCATCTGCCTCCCAGATCTAACGGTCAGGACGGTTTCCGAGCATCCTTAGATCTAAGGCTCAGGGTTAACTTTGGGGATTTTACCTCCCTTATGACGAACTCACTCAGTTCACCGAACTTGCAAAGTCCAAATGAATCCAGGGTTAACTCCCACGCTCTTTCCCGTACCCAACAGTCACAACAGACCGTGGATTCTTCCGAACAGATTTCGTCTGGTCGTCTTCCAAACAAGGGAACCCCCCCCCCCTTTTCGATAATTCAACCTCACTATTATTCATGATATTTGTTCACTCTGAAAGGCTTAAGATATTTCCACTCTTTCTCTTGAACTTAACTCTTGGAATAATCCTTCCACGCACCCCTTACGCTCATTCCTCAACTCTAGAACTTAAGTAGTTCTCAGTCTCTACCTACCTCACAGAGAGCCTGTGCATACGTGCACTATCTCTCCTAAGATTTAACACACTCTCTCCTCCAAGGGACTCCAAACAACTAGGAGTGTCGACATGCCTACGTGAAACTATGCCCAAGATCGATGAACTCACAGTTCATGGATCTAGTTTAAGCCACCAGAAGGCGTAAGCATTTACGAATACAAAACATGTCCAATTCATATAATTTATTACTTTCCTAATTACACCATCAAGCAGACACGAAAAGGGATAAAGTATAAATCATTAAGAAAACATATCCATCCCTGGGTCATTCACAGTATATTTAATTTCATTACACAATTACAGCTTAATTTCATAGGGTATGAGAATACTTATCTATTACAAGTTGCATCCAACTAACTGACTATGGGTGTGTGCCTTTCCACCCAACCATAGGCTCAGAGGCATTTATTCTTAGCACTCTGGCCACCCCCGTGCCAATCCATGATATCACTAGGGAATTTATGCCATCTCTCAGAGAAAACTCTCTCTGTCACAGCGACCCTACGAGGTTTATCAGATGCTTTCCCAGCATCAAGCTCACGTTCGGTCCTTTAGGTCATGTTCTCTGCACTTCCTTTTGGTTCCTGCATCCCCTTTTTGAGCTTGCACTCTCATCTGGTGTCTCTCCTCTTGTTGTGTGTCTGTATGTATCTTACCTTCCCTCCTTTGGAAGGTTTCTGACCTGTCCTATTCCTTCTGTTAAAAGGAAGCTTGGTTCTGTAGGTCTCTGTGGTACTTCAGGCTGACATTCTGCAGCTAGACCATGCTTCTAGTCATGGGGGTGGTTGATGATTCAACCACTGGTCATTTCTTCATTAATTGATTTCCTTCCTCTAGAGATATTATGGATCGTACTTCAAGGCTTCACCCCCCATTAGTCAGTTATGGGCAATTTAAAAATAATACATTTACATCGTTCACATGCCTTAGCATGGTAATCCTATTTTATGATTAATTACAAGCTGGGGGAAATAGGGATGTTACATCAGTAGACCTCCCGTGGCTGCACTCACCACCATGCTCCATTCCTGTGGGCATGAGGCATCTTAGTGGCCCCAACTTTATCAGCAAGATCTGGACTTCACCACCACCTATCACCGCTTGGGTACATGCACGAATGTCACCAATTTTCACATTCAGGATGGATTGTTATGCCATCCAGGTCATCTTTGTGTTCCTACAAGCGAGCATGCAAAATTGATTTGGGAGGCTCACTATAATTGGATGGAAGGACATTTTGGCATGGAGAAAACTGTGGTTGTTCTACAGAAACATTTTATTGGCCAAAACTTCGATAAGACGTCAACAAGTATATCATATATTGCATTGCTTGTGCCATTTCCAAACCAACCATCAAGAAGAAAGGCGTATACACCCATCTTCCTACTCCCGAGAGGCCTTGGGAATCCATATCGATGGATTACATGTCTGGCCTTTCGTCCACCAAGCAAGGAAATGATTTTGTATTTGTGGTAGTTGATCGGTTTTCAAAGATGGTCATTCTCACAACCTGCAAGAAAAGCATCACACTGGCAGATACTTCCAAGCTCTTCTTCGAACGAGTGTGGGTCCATTTTGGGATACCACAGACCATCATCTCCGATCGAGACAACAGGTTCCTCGACACATTTTGGTCGAGTCTCTGGTCACTGTTGGACACCAAGCTCACTAAATCCACTACCTTCCACCCTCAAATCAATGGCCAAACATAGTTCACTAATCGGATGATTGTGCACATATTTTTCATGTATAACTCTAAGCATCTGTGTACATGGGATGAGAGTCTTCCCTATGTTCAGCACAACTACAACATGGCTCTCCATAGCTCCATCAGCCATAGCCCCTTTTAGGTGGGGTTGGGATTCCAACCCTTGGGTCCCATTGATGTTGCACTACCTCTTGCAACAACACAGATAGATTCTTCCCATGTTCAGTCTGAGGCCCACAAAGCCACCAGATTCATTGAGCGGATTCAACACATCCGCTAGCAGGTCCATGAGATTTTGCAGAAATCCAATGATAAGTACAAGCAGCGCCATGATCAACACCGGGTACCTCACCAGTTTCAGGTGGGAGACAAGTTCTGGTTACATTTGCAGAAAGAGCACTTTACAGAGCCCCATCAGAAAATCCGCCCACTTCGCTATGGGCCTTACACTATCACCAAGGTTGTGGGTAGCAATGCTTTTGACCTCAACGCTCCACACTTTCTTGGCTTGCACCTAGTGTTCAATGTGGACCTCCTTCGACCATATTTTCCACCATTATTGGACACCTCAAAGATCGCAGAACAATTGACACCAACATAGCTCAACCCTGACTGCATGGAACAAGCATCCACTGATCAGATAGTGGAAAAACAGGTCAAGGGCACTCGCCAACAAAGGATCTAGCTTTATTGGGTTGTTAAGACAGGGCAACTCATCCACCAAGACAAGTGGCTCACCCGGGGCGAAATTTAGCAGAATTTTCCTCACCTGATGGGGGCACTTAACGCAATGGAGACCATTTCTTCCTAAGGGGGGAGGAATTATCCAAGTGGATATTGGTGGCCACCCACCTATTCCAACTGGCTCCTATTGACAGTTTTTAGTTCAACACATTCTTTTGTAATTCTTTGTAAGTGTGGGTTCTACACTTTCGGTGTTGTTTGAAGCTCAACACAACTTCTAGGTGAATATTGGTGGCCTCCCACCTAATCCAACTGGATTATTTTGGATGTTTTAATGTCAACACATCTTTTTGTACTTCTAGGGTTGTTCTAGGGCCCTAAAAAATGGTTTTTAAACTTTCCATAGTTAAACTGTAGATAGAGTCAGAGTTTGATGGCATAATGTGTAGTTCTCGAAAAGACCTTTCAACGGGCTATCACGTGCCTAAAACATAGGTCGTATGAAAAATT
>JZKD02S0176254.1:187129-216940 GCA_000966675.3 Picea glauca
TTTCTTTAAGTTCATATTTAGTTAGACATTTGTGAATTTTTGTATGAGATAACAGCGAGAGAAAAGATAGAATGATAGGCGTTGACTAAACATTCTACAATTGAATGATAAAACAAGCCAACATTCTACGCTGGAATGATAGAGAACGGGGCAAGCACGGCACGCGCGAGAACGACAGCCTTGTCGTTATAAACGTCGCGCCACTGGACGCCATTGTCACGATCTGTCAGTCGGACTCACGTGTCGACGGATCCGTAAAAGCCGGAAACGTAAGCGCCCGGTTTGAACTTAGCCCGACGCTAGAAACATTCGCGGCGTCACACGTGTCAGTGAATTGACCGGTCGTGTTTAATATTATTGTACAGATAAAAGGTTTTCATTATTGTTCGCTTTTTGTTTCCTTGTGCCTTGCTAGTGGAAAGGCACCCCGTGGTCCCCATTCCATGGTTTCGCCACTCACTGTTACACTTTAAAAGTACTCGCCTGATTAATTTAATTTAAATTTTTTTTAACTGCCAACTTTTTTATTAGTATAATCTCAAGATTTTAACATGTAGTACAAATTTTGGTCATTAACAAAGTTTTACTGTGATTTAACAAAGTCCTATCACGATCTAAGGTTGATGTATGGTTGAACAATACTTATGGGTGTTTTTCTCAATTTTAAATCGATCTAAATTGTCAAAAATTCAAACAAAATTTTGGATTGATGGTAAGTCTAACTTTTTGTATCATTGAGTATTGACAATTGGAGGGAAGTTTTTTGCAATATTAAACAACTTCATAATCTACCATTCAACTAATAAATAACCTATGAAAAATTGAATGGAGGGATAGAATGACTAAGTAGGAGCCTATTAGGGTTAGTTTGACTTTAGTTAAAATGTATATCTTGGTTAATAGTTGTTTGTTGGGTTGGTGAGAGTGAGGCGTTGTTATCACCTCCCCCTAGGTTCAAGCCTCTACAACGATATGTTTGTGCTTATGTTCATCTATGCTTGCAAAAATCAATGGGTAGGGTGCAAGTCTTAGGCGACTTTGACATAATAGATACCCCCACTTATGACTTAAGTAGGAGCTTAATAAGGTTAGTTTAACCATAGTTTTTTATTATTATAAAAAATGGGAGACTTATATTAGCAAAAAGGGTGTGGTTGAGGCTCGCAAGGTCTACAAAAGTTGTTTCCTTATCGACATGAATTACATAGCAAAAATATTCAAAGACTATTGTCAGGGCTTAGCAACGCGGATTCAAAAATCACTAGCCTAATTTGACAGTTGTCCAAGAAAACTGCATTCCATAAGCCATTACAGAAAAAATGTTTTTACAAATTGTTGGCATAGTAATAAAAAAAAACAATACATGATTATGTTAGATTTTGAGCCCACCTTCTTGTCACCATTGGTTGGGATGTTGAAGGAGTATTTTTCTTCTTCCCAACTACCATCCAACCTACGTTTAGAGATAATGGGGTCAACGCAAATCCTATCTTTCCCACACTTTATGGATCTGGAGGCTCTGATTTTTCCAATGCCTCAACTTCATCAGCCTCATCTGCCCAACTTGCCAGAGGAATGGAGCTGGGGTGAACCTGTCTTTCTTTACTTGTAATAAGAGAACCCAAATCCTCTTTTTTCTCCAGCTTATGAGTTGTTTCTTGTTGCATTTTGGATTTCTCTATAGTCTCTATTGACACCTTGGTGTCCTCTATTTCACATTTTGAATCATTCAATGGAGGGTCCATAATAGGAGAATCCTCATTGGATGGAGCGTCATTGGCTTTTAATGAAGCCACATTGGACCCTTCCTTGGGAGGGCCCGCATCTAAAGAATCTTCCTTGGAAATAAGTTGATGATCAATGTGGGAGCCAACCCTCTAGGTTGATTTGCAATGTCTTTAAGCTTTCTAAGGACCACAAGGGCATTGGGTTGTCAAGTGACTTGTGTCAAAACAGGTTATGCACCATAAAGCAATTTTTTCATAATCCTTCTTTTGTGTCCATGAATAGTCTAACCGTAAACCCTTTGTTGAAATTTGTTTCTACACAAATTTGAGCATATGTGCAGATGCTACAGTTTTTTGTTTCAGGGCTTCGAAAATGAAGCCTTTCTAAAGCATTACCGATGGCACGAAGAGAGGATAAACCCAAAAAATGTAGAGGCAAATTTGGGAGCCTAACCTAGACATGTGTCGAAGATAATGAATCCTTTGAAGGATTGAAGGAGGGAGACCAAGGCTTCATACATAAACAAAAATTGCCCTAGAACTAGGGGTCAGAACTAAAGATCAAATATTTATCTTCTTGAAGATCGAACTCAACAATGAAAAACTATTGAGCACAGGGGTGAATGAAAACATCACCTTTCAAAACTAGCAACCAAGATCTCGATAGCCAGTCATGTAGGTTGACAAGACGAGGCCAAAGACCATTAAAATGACAAATGAGAGCAGTGGAGTTGAGATGAGCTATCTTAGAAATAGTGTCCTTCCTCATAGGAATGGAAGAAGACAGAACCTCTTACACCAAAGAAGAAGGAAAAATGGTGTTTCTCTTGCCAATAATGTGGAAGGACCTGCCTTATGAAAATGAAACCAGAGGGGGGACCACTGAGAGGGCACCCCAACAACCCACTAGAATACCTGCATTAGGCAGATCCATGACTTGGAAAAGAAACAACATCGGCGGAAGGACCCACCATTACTATAGAAAGACCTGCATCCGAAAGGAATCACACAGAATGACCCCAATCAGGGCACCACAGGCGGCCAGGGATAAATATTAGCCGCCAGAGCCGATGCACATAGAGGAAACACCATAATCTTTCAATTATTTTAAACATATTTGAAATGTATATTTTGGTTAATAGTTTCTTGTTGTGTTGGTTAGAGCAATGTGTCATTATCACCTCCACCTCTGTTCATTGAGTCTATACAATGATATATGTGTGTGCTTATGTTCATCTATGCTTGCAAAAATTGATGGGTAAAGTGAAAGTCTTAAGCCACTTTAGCATATAGATACCTCCACTTATGACTTCTTCATTTTGTCTAATATTAAATCTAAAATACAACAGTTCGCACTTGCTTATACTTTAGAAACTTTAATCATAAAAATATGTATATCGTCATATATTTCAAATATATAATCACATTGATAAAATAGAGTTCACTCAAAACTTAATTTTCAATCTTTTTCAATCTTTTTACTTTTTTTTATTTCATTCTTAAATAATATTTCTACTTATCTATTTTTTTTTCCTTAATAATGTTTCTTTAATTTTTACTAAAGAGGTTGAATCTAATGGTGGAAAGCGAGGAGTTTTTCACCATTGGGAAAGGTTCAATTCCAATGAGAGTCACTTAACCTATAGCCATGGGGACACCTTGAGGTAGTGATCAAACGTGTGGGTGCACCCACAGAGATTATATTAAAAATAGTTTGGTGACCCGTGCACACATAAGTGGACCAAAGCCCTCCCTCATGTCCTTCAACTTTATTTTTAGTCAAATCCTGCTAGCATGATTAGATTTCGAGGGTTTCTTTTTGTAAGGCGACCAAGGTTTGAAACTCGCACAAGTCAGAGGAGACACTCAAAAAAATCCATCCATGTTAATGGTTGGTGTGGCCCAGGTCGGGTGCGATCTCCAGATGATTTTGATGGCTTACATACCCCTATATTGCAGTTTCTTAGACCACAAGCTAATCCCACATGTAACACACACTAGCAAACAAAAAATAAAAATATTTCTCTAATTTTATATGATTTTCAATTTATATTAATTAATTACTCTTTTATTTTTATATTTATATATAAAAAAATTAAATTATTTAAATTATACTCGAATTTCATACCTAACATTTTATTTTATACATTAATTTATTAATCTATATTATTACTTTAATGTAAGAAAATTTAAACTAATAATATCTTAACACGAAATTAATTAAATACCTAATAACATTAACAAGACTCACTTGTTTTAAACTATATATAATATTTTGTATAATATTATTTTTTATTATCTTCAAATTACATCATAATTGTAATAAATAAATAAATAAAACATAGAACCTATTACACGCGTTTGCCTCCACTTATATTTATACTCACTACTTACCCATTCATTTCATTGCTTATATATTTAGGAGTACAATAAAATTTCACCACTCAATATTTTCTTTTGTTCTTAAACATGAACATAGATGGTTCACAACCCCATATTACACCTTGAAATTTGTTATTATTCCAAATTCATAATAAAAGAAACTGACAAATAATTTAATAAAATTCCAATACAACAAAATGAATTTATACATCTTAAGGCTATGTCATACCAACTTATTATTTTCTTTTTCATTATTATTAGTCCCTGTCGTAGGTATAAAGGGATTATAATGATCGATAATGCATTGATTATATATTAGTTTGTCCTTTGACCTGAAATATTTGCACAATACCTATTGTTGGAGCTATGAAATTAAAAGCATATATTTTTATATAATAAAAAGCAACATATATGTACTGATCTGATTGGATAAGAGATTGGAGGTCTTATTGTCGGCTTCACTATTCCCAATGTACTATATGACAACATATCCAAAGTTTTTCTCGTAGACAGTATTTTTTAATCATATATTTTTTCTCTATATTGCTTGAAGGTCAATTAATGCTAGCATTAGTTGGAATGTTTGTATTAGCATTTTCTGTTAGGCGAATATATCCGTAAGTTTTCATATGTACTAAGCATATTGAAATGTTTTGATATCCAAGATTTGTAGTGATTGAGAATTCCAAAGTTTATGTTGGCGGATGTATATTTGTTGACATGTATTAACACTTATTCCGAGATGCCTCAATAGGCCTGACAACGTAAATGTTTACATGACGCGACGTCCTCCAACACTCCCGACAGCTTAAATGTTTGCATACCGCGAGGTCCCTAGACAACCTAGCAGTCTTAAATGTTTATGTAAATACGCTTATCAGAGTACATTTTCCTCGAAATTTTGTATACAATTACAGTGAATTTGCACAGTCTTGTTTGTCCACCGCCAATTCGACAAACATTGTATGTTTCATCCTTGTTTTGTCATTGAAGCTACATAAATTGTTTGTTGGTTCAGTGAGTGCTTCTTCTTTGTTGGTTTGTCGGTTGCTTCCACTGTATGTTTCATCCTCGTAATCGTTGAAGCTACATACATTGTTTACTGGTTCGGTGAGTGCTTCTTCTTCATTGGTTTGTCGGTTGCTACTTGTTGTTCTTTTGCTCGCGATTCAGCCTACGCTTCTGCATTTCATTGTTTCAGAGTAAGTTTCGATGCCATAATTTCATTTTGTATTCCTTGTTTGTTGTTCAGTGTTTGTAGTTTGCAAGTAAGAATGTTTGTTTATTTGTAGTCGCATGTTCCTTGTATGTTTCTGGTTCCTTCTGTGCTTGCAGTTTCGTAATCGTTGGAGATACATATGTTGTTCACTGGCTTGGTGGTTCTTACTGGTTCATTGGTTCGTGGGTTGTTGGTTCTATTTGTTTGGCCGGGGTTTGCACTTTGGGACCCTGGGGGTGCAATTCGACATGTTCATGCTTTCTGGCTGCTTTGGTCCTTGTTGTTTTCTTTTGTTTGATTCGGCCTTGCAGGGTTGGGGTGCAGCGGTGGTGGTTGGAGCTTTTCCTTTTTCTTTTTTTTTGGATTATTATTGTTTTTTTGGGGTGCTTTACGGTGTTCATCCCCTTCACCCACGAGTCGACATGCAGTTGTGTTATTTTCCATGTCTGTCGAGGCCGATATCTGTTATTCTGTGAGATTTTGCTGGTGCTCCAGTCCTTCCATGAAAGAAAATAGTTGCATGCAAAATTGTTGGAGGATTACATGTGAAGTTACAATATCCATTGTTTTTTGGTTGGAATAAAGCATATGTATGCAGGCTACATTTATAAACCATGTATGGTCATATGTGCGGATATGACATTGCATGTTCTTTCTCCTTTACATAGACTAGTGTGCGCACGATAGAATTTGTGTTGTGCTTGAGATATGATATGTGCAACAAAGATTCTGCAAGATTATATTTTGATGTCTGGAAGCATGTCTAGGTGGTTTTCCATGGAAAATTGAGAACTTGTATCATGGGCACAACAGTCTGTGTAGAGGATAAAGAACATGGTTAAAGGGAATATCTAGATAAATTGCCAGGGAAAACTAGAAATCATTTAGCTGCGGTCATGCAATTGCATGATATTTTGTGTCTTGTAATATATTTTGGCCAAGGAAAAAAAATCTACGCATTTACAGCCATGGATAGAGAAGCACAAAGGTTCATGTTTCTGCCTTTCTAGACTGTTCGTTCAGTCAGTTTTGTTGTGTGTACAGATTTCTTGTTCTCCAGTGAATACCAGCTTCCATTGATGTTCATTGAATTTTGTGCATTCCCACATTCAAACAAATAGAGTAGCTGGAGAAAATGAGGGAGTCTTGACTACATCGGCTGAAGAGGATATAGAAAGGTGCATGCTCGTACTGTTGTTTCATATTGTGTTGTTTTGTATTTAATTTATGGTATGTATATGTGTTAAACTAGTTGTGTGCCTTCCTACATGGTAAGTTATCTTGCTTACATGTGTTCCTTCCTGCATACTAAGCTGGTTCATGTCCATTGTGTTTGCGTTGCATTGTTTCATTTAAACAAACATAATGGTTGGATAGGATGAAGGAATCTTTGGTGGGTAAACAGAGTTGTTTCTCTTTCTTTTAGATGTTTGTCTTCATACTAACTTGCCTTCGTGTCCATTGCATCTTCGGCGTTGCTGCCTTGGAAAAAACAGGTTGCTTGGACAGGGAGATGAATTGTTTTGTGCAACAGTAGAGGGTTATGTGGTGCAATATTCTAAAAGGTATACCAAGTGTGCTAGTAAATTAAATATACAAACCGGGTGGGGGCATATAATATTAGACTTGAAAATGATGACTTTGTAGTAATGGGCCTTTCTGCGCTCCCTATTTCTACTTTTTCCATTTTCTATTATCCCTTTTGTTTTCTAATCCATCTGCCTAGTGTGCTTTCCGAAAATTCCTTCGTGCACTGGTTGGTGGACTAACGGATTCACATATGTGGTCGTGCTTCTACCTTCTTCCATAGTTACCCAATTTCTCGATTTCGGGTGCCAAGCTGGCAGGTTGAAGATTGCTCCCATGGCTTCCGGGGGTCTGCGATATACAAATTGGCCATGGTGCCCCGCGCTCGCGCCCTGTTTACTGTTAAACATTTCTTGAGTTAAAAAATTCAGATGCATACAGTTTTACGGTTATTTGGTCCTTCTGATGGACAATATACAATGCATATGCTTGTTTAGTCCTAATGTTCATCTGCACATGCTTGCATCAGAAAAAGTTGGACTAGTGACATGAGCATGAGCAACCAGTCATCCCAGACATCGACAGACCGACAAGGCCAAAGGTAAAGAAGCATACGCTCTGCTCTTACTATGTTTACTAAACAAATTTTTGGGGCTATATATTCATATATGGCATGGCGGATATGTTGATGTCATATGCAATACATGGTTTGCAGCTCGCAAGAAGTATCAACAAGTACAAGCGAGACACTAAACGTGCTGCATGTTCCACAGACTAAGAGGTGTGGTTGTGAAACTCTGGCTCCATAGTTCATCAAAACTATGCATGTACTTGTATCACACTACCATTCACTTTAGTTTTACCGTTCAAAAAAATGTTATCAGGTCTAGAGTTGTGACATCCAAAGTACTGTCAATAGAGGGCTTGAACAGTCGCCAAACTGGACAAGTGTTCATCAGGGACATAATGGTTGTCTATAGCACCTACTTGGACAAGGCAAACAAAAGTAGATCCATTATGCATGCTGACATGACAGACAAGGACACCATGATGGCAGTGACACTGACTGTTCCTCCACAACTTCTCCAGAAACATGCAGAAAAGATATTGCAACGTAATGGGATATCCATTACATATTTTAATATATTTCCCAAAACAATATATGACCGTGGTGATTGTGATCGAATTATTTCGCTCAACGAAACAAGCATTGTGGAAATAATTCCCGTTGTTTGTTCAGAATATCATTTCATCCCAGACTTGACTATCAGCCAGCTTGGACAGAGCACCGATATTTACCCAATCGAAACGATTGGGGCTGCTGTCACACTGGCGAGAAAATTTGGCTCGCAACACATTCTCCATATAAAGGATGGAGAGTCCGACAACGACAAGGAAATGGTACCACTTTTCATATTAAGTTTTGTCCTTTACTTTTGCATGTGCATGTATGTCGGATAAGTTACACAAATATTGCATTGTTCCATGTTGCAGCTACAATTGTTTGATACGTATTCATATTTTTTTTCGTCAATGGAACAACAATTGCATAGAGGGAAAATTCCACTTATGTTGTTAAAAAATATAACAAAGAAGAGGAATGCTAGAGAAAGGATCTTTCGGACAACCCAAGCAACGTTTGTAACAGAGTTGTGAGCAGATATAGTAGAGGATCTGAAGAAACTAGCTAGCTCTACAACTGTTGTGCGTATACATCCACAAAATCATTCTCACTTTGCTTATAGAAATAGCCTTCAACAATTTTTTGCGCCTGCTTCATTTTTATTTTTTTTAAAGGGGAGGGGGGGTGCAATTGTGTAATATGTTTTTCAATGTATTATTCCCTTTGCTCACGTTCCCAGGTTGAAGGTATTTTAGTTGCAGCCAATGTCTACTCGACCTCCTTTGAGCCTGTATGTGCAAGATGCAACTTCGTTGCTTCTGCCTCCATTTTGATAAGTGATGATACGATTGATTGTCTGTGATGCGGTGAAAAATGTCCATATATATATGGACATTGCGTGAATGTTGTTATCCAAACCGTGGGCAACACAAATGTTCATTGTATAGTTAGGCAACCTCTGTTACAAAATGTGCTTCCTCAGTTGGCAGAGTTGTCATATGAAACGTATCTACAGAAAAAGGAAAGTAGTGTCTACATGCTACGGCAGCTTCGCATACACAGAAAATTCACCTTGAATGAGGACGATGCAATTTTGCATATCAGCTGAAGAAGGGGAATATATATATATATATATATATATATATATCAAACTTTGGCAGGAAACGAAAATACCTCATCTATCTTTGTAACATTTGTTCAACATCTAGATGAATGTTCGTTGGACTTGGCCCATATCTCTGTAATCCCCATATATTGCATGTTCCCGGTTATTTTCTATTGGGAACATATATCAGATGCAAGAGAAAATGAATGCGGCGACGTCTTTTATTTGTATATCAAATTGTTTGGTGCAAAGGTCGATGGGTTCTGTTATATGGAACCTTCTGGGAACTTGCTTGTGGGTTGTTTAAAGTATGGTTGGTTCTTGGTTATCTGCTTTGTCTGTCAATTTGTATACCGTGGAACTCCAACTGTTCTTTGGAGGACACATAACAATATAATTGAACTTTTTAGCTAGCTGGCCCGCAGATCCGCCTAATAATCTCTATGGCGTTGTGACGCAAATGTACTATGTGGCTTGCTTTAGCAAATTTCCTTGATCGATGAACTTGGTCAAATTGTTGTTCTGAAATAATTTGAAATCAATGAATATATATTGTGCGAAGTGCAATTGTCTTATCATAGCAACACGAGGCTCTTAAAATTAAAATTGGTCCTTGTTTGGGCATTTTTTCTTATTTGATGAACTTGGCAAAATTAATATCCTGGAATAATTTGAAATCAACGAATATATACTATGCGGAGTGAAATTGTGCTATCATATGAACAAGAGGGCCTTAAAATTCAAATTGGTCTTTATTATGCTTGCAGTGATAGAATTTAAAAAAAACTTTCTTTTGTTTGCTTCATTTTTTTTAAAATAAGCAATTTAACATCCTGTAATAATTTAATGTAATTCACTTGTACAAGATCAATATGTAATATTAATAATTTAGTATTGAAAATAATGTTTTTAGATATGTTAGATAGTTGATAGGGATTAGCATCTGTAAACAATGGCAAACTTGAACCCGCCAGCCCTCAAGTCCATTTGTCAATCTGTATATCGCGGAACTCCGAGTGCTATTTGGAGGACACGAAACAATGAAACTGTAATGTTGAGCCAGCCAGCTCACGGGTCCGCTTGTCAATTTGTATATCGCAGAATTGTGAGTGGTATTTGTACAACGTGGAATAATAGAGGCCCAATTTTTAGCCCGTCATCCCCAGAGCCCGTGATAAAAAAAAATGGCCAAATATGGAATTCATACGGGATCGCTACGGGACAATAAAAGTGCAATGTTCAGCTACCCAGCCCGAGTCCACCTGTCAATTTGTATATCGCGAAAGTTTGGCTACTATTTGTAGGGCACAAAACAATAAAACCTCAATTTGCAGCCCGCCGGGCCGCGAACCCGCGATCCAAAAAGTGCCTAAGTATGGAATAAGGAATGCGCATATGTTGTATAAAATATCATGTCCATACTTTATAAAAGTACATGTTTACTATGCATTGCTCGTTTGTCCGAAAACTTTTATATCAGTCGGTCCACCAAAATGGACAAACTTTGTCCTCTGCTTAAATTCTGCAATATCTATATGTAATATTAATAATTTAGTATTAAAAATAATGTTTTTTTATATGTTGGATAGTTGATAGGGATTGTCATCCCTAAACAATGGCAAATTTGAACCCTCTAGCCCTCGAGTCCATCTGTGAATGTGCATATCACAGAAGTGCGAGTGTTATTTGGAGGACACAGAACAATGAAAGTGCAATGTTCAGCCAGCCAGCCCGAGAGCCCCCGATCAAAAAAAGTGGCTAAATATGGAATTAATATGGGATCACTACAAAGAAATAAAAATACAATGTTCAGCGAAGCAACCCGCAAGTCCTCCTGTCAATTTGTATATCACAGAAGTCTGGGTGGTATTTGTAGGACACGGAACAATAGAGACTCTATTTTCAGCCCATCAGGCCACGAACCAGCGATCCAAAAAGTGCCTATGGAATGAGGGATCCGCATATGCTCTGTAAAATCTCATGTCCATACTTTATATAGAGACTCATGTCCGCAAGTCCGCCTGTCAATTTGTATATCACGGAAGTCTAGGTGCTATTTGTAGGACACCGAACAATAGATACTCAATTTTCAGCCCACCGGGCCGCGAACCTGTGATCCAAAAAGTGCCCAAGTATGGAATGAGGGATCCGCATATGTTCTAGAATAATAAAAATGAAAAGCCAAGCAGCCCATAGGTCCTCCTGTCAATTTCTATATCGCGGAAGTCTGGGTGCTATTTGTAGGACACAAAACAATAGAGACTCTATTTTCAGCCCATCAAGTCGTGAACACGCGGTCCAAAAAGTGCCTAAGTATGAAATGAGGGATCCACATATGCTCTATAAAATCTCATGTCCATACTTTATATAGAGAGTCATCTCCGCAAGTCCTCCTGTCAATTTGTATATCACGGGAGTGTAGGTGCTATTTGTAGGACATGAAACAATAGATACTCAATTTTCAGCTCACCAGGCCGCGAACCCGCAATCCAAAAACTGCCCAAGTATGGAATGAGGGATTTGAATATGTTCTATAAAATCTCATGTCCATACTTTATAAAAGTACATGTTTACTATGTATTGCTCGTTTGTCGAAATAATTTTATATCACTCGACCAACCAGATTTTACAAACTTTCTCGTCTAATTAAATTCTGCAATATCAATATTTAACAGTAATAATTTACTGCAGGTCTGCTTCTAAATTTGTATATTGCGGAATTGTGGGTGCTATTTGTAGAGCGCAGAACAATAGAGGCCCAAGAGCCCCTGATCCAAAAAACTGGCTAAATATGGAATTAATACAGAATCACTATGGGACAATAAAAGTGCAACATTCAACCAACCAACCCGCAAGTCCGCCTATCTATTTGTATATCGCGGAAGTGTGGGTGCTATTTGTAGGACACAAAACAATAGAGACTCAATTTTCAGCCCGCTAAGCCGAGAACCCGCAATCGAAAAAGTGCCTAAGTATGGAATGAGGGATCCATATATGATCTATAAAATCTCATGTCCAGACTTTATAAAAGTACATGTCTACTATGTATTGTTCTTTTGTCACAAAACTTTTAAATAACTTGCCCGACCAGATTGTACAAACTTTCTCGTCTAATAAAATTATGCAAGATCAATATGTAATATTAATATGTAATATTAATATGTAATATTAATAATTTAGTATTGAAAATAATGTTTTTAGATATGTTAGATAGTTGATAGTGATTTCCATCCCTAAACAATGGCAATATTGAACCCGTCAGCCCTCGATTCCATCTGTCAATCTGTATATCGCGGAACTCCGAGTGTTATTTGGAGGACACAGAACAATGAAAGTGTAATGTTGAGCCAACCAGACCATAGGTCCGCTTGTCAATTTACAAATTCCGCGACATATAAATTGACGACCGATATCTGTCACTAAGATGCAATATGACCATCGACCCTTCACGTCTCCTGGGTATATCTTCTGTTGTTTTTCTTTTGTAACCTGCCCGACTGCTTTCCATACTTTGGTATTTCTTGGAATCACTTTCGCCATCATCGTTGCCTTCATACTTGTTTCCAGATATGCAATAATTAAGCTTTAATGCTAGTAGCTATCCTGCAGGAACCGTTAAGATTGTCATTAATGTTCGAAAATCCGGAGAAGATTTGTCATTACTACGAATTAAACTAAGATTTGCGCACAAGTATGTTATCCTTTCCAAGTATTCATTTGAAAGGTGATGCAATCTTTTTTTTTTGTGCACGGACGGGTTGGTCCTTCTAAGAAATTTCTAATTCTTAATCTCTTTTCACCGTCACCGCCACCTTCACACTTTTTTCTAATTGTGAAATTAGTGAGTTGTGATGGTGACAGCTCATTCCGCACGAACCCTGGAAACTGTCATTGATCAGCGAAAGGCTCGAGGACATATTCCATTGATACACATTAAACCATAATTTGCGGAGGGTTATATTATCCCTCCATGATTTTCATTTCAAACATCGTCTCGAGAAAACGGAAATTCTTAATAAATTCTGGTGGCAGTTCTCTCTACACATAGTAAACACATTGGGGCATAATGGCCAGAGGTTCCACTATTCCAGGGCATATTCTTACTATTCATCTCCCTCTACCCAGGAGAAAACAAGGAGATGGTCCCTTGGTACACCAAGAGATATATTTCAAGCCAAAAAATTCCATGGCAACCCTGGCTGCTTAGAGAACCTGTCCACTTGCATTCATGGTTGTCCCAGAAGTTGATGCCATGAATTCCCAGCCGGAAGAAGATGATCTGATGGATGGTGATACAGAAATGGATGATGGCAATGTAGAGAATCCTCCCACTCCTGCGCCCAAATTGAAATCAACCATAACGAACGAAACTTTTTGGCTCGGTGATGGCGGTGATGACAACACCAAAAGGAGTTTCAGAAAAGAAACCGACGGTGAACACAACAACCACTTTACAGCATGAAAGTAGGAATTCCAGAGTTCCAAATTAGTATGTTCTAGGCGGAAGAGTTTCACTGTAAAGAAATGATATGTTGATGCTCCCAGATATATATTTCAAGCCAAAAAATAATTGATTAACATCTTCGGGAATCGGGTCCAAAACTCTCGTTGCTGCAAGACATTTTCCTACTAGTCACCTCCTTCTGCCCAGAATGGACTAATCTGGGCCTTTGGAATTGCATGTGCAAGCTTTGCTACTGAATGTTTTTGGACTATGCAGAGGTGGTTTCAGTTAAGGGCTATTCCACTTGCCCTGCAACCATTTTCGTCTTCTTCCTCAAGGGAAGCTTGTGAAAAATATCAATTTCATCACAAGATGATTCATCGAGGAGAAAACTGCAAAGATCTTGCATATTGCGGATCTCGTGCCTGTGTTTGTCGCAAAAACCTTCAATGTTTTGGCCCGAAGAACTGGGTCCAATTTCTAAGTATAGATGTACAATACTCGGTGTTTTTCTTAATTTTTTAAATGCATTTGCTATTAAAAAATATTTGCCTTCGACTCTTCGTTGCTGCCTCTTTTCTGGGTTTAACACATGTTCTAATTGGCATGGTTCGGTGCTCTCATACTTCTTTGATATTGTGTTTACTTAGATTATCTTTTCTAAGATGGAACATCTAACAATTATATTCCAATGTACTGTGTGAATCCACCAGCTTTTTATGCAAACAAAAAATGGATTACATAATTTCAAACCAACGTTCAATTCTATTCGTAATGCAAATAGAACATAGCAATACCAATGTACAATGTTGCAGAAAAATCGTTATTCTTGTTTCTAAACATGCAATTATTATTTTTTAATGCTAACAACCCATAAGAAAAGAAGTTTAATACTTGAATTAATATGTTGCACTCATGGAAGAGTGTATGAAGAACGCAGTTACACTCACATGTTCCAATAAAATCTAATCTTCAACAAAGCATTTCCTGACAATTAGTAGAAAATGAAGTTTAGTAGTTAAGTTAATATGTTACAGTCATGGAAGAATGTATCAAGAACATAGTTACACGCACACGTTGCAATAAAATATAATCTTCAACAACGCATTTGCTGACAATTAATAGAACATCATGGTTTTGCAACAATGGGGCTTCTTTGAAACCAATTTGCACTTACGAAAACTGCCTTCCGCCTTTCTATTTTCCCACTCTTTTATTTCATCTAGTTTCTCTTCCTGATTACTGAATATTTTTTCTCCCGAAAATGCCTTGCTCCGCAGCTTCGCGGATTCACGCGTTTCCAACGACCGCTTCCCCTTTCTTTAAATTGACCCTCTATTGTTCCCTGTCCCACAACTGGCACCCAGAGTTCCGCGATATACAAATTGACAGATGGGCTTGCGAGTTGGTCAGATCAACATTGTTCAGCGCATGGGCGGTCTTGCGGGTTCACAGCTACACTCGTGCTCTTTTATCGCGACACCGACCGAACGCTTCCCCATTCCATACCCAGAAACTTCTCCAACAGCGAATTCCCGCTAAGCGGTCTCTACATTGGACTTCTATTGTTCCATGGCCTACGAACAGTGCTGTCACTTCCGCGATATACAAATTTGCAACCGTTCTTATATCATACCCTCTTTCGTATTACGGTCCACCTATTATGCCCTCTTCCGTGGTGCACATTTTTGCACTGAAAACTTCCAAGAAATACAATTTAATCGTCGGGTCCTCGCATATTTAGTGGAACTATTGTCACCCGATTTTGAAGCCCGTCCATTCATTTTCCATACTTTGCCATTTGTTCAAATTTCTTTGGCAGATCATCGGTTTGGTGGGTTGAAGAAATATTCAGTTCGTAGTCGTTGTTTCTTGTGCATGCACCCCTTTGCAATTAGTAGTTGGCAATTATATATAAGATCTTATTGCTACGCATGCAATTAGCAATTTCCCTATTCCATACTTAGCCACTTTTCCGGAATTCCGCAAATATACAAACCAGCCGCTGAACTGCCCCATCGTGATCTCTTCCGTTTTACACATTTTTCACTCAAAAATTTCGAAACATGAAATTTGACTGTGCAACACTCTGTTTTCCTGACTATCCCCGTAACCCTTTTTTGAATCCCATCTGACCGCTTTTCAGAGCTTGTCATTCTTTCCTTTCTCTCAGTTGTCTCTGTCACCTTTGCACTTGTTTATAATAAAATAAAATAAAATTATATATATATACATATATTGTTTCTAAATATGGAATTACTGGCATTTAATTCTAACAAGTCATCATGCAGAAACCATATAGATTGTCATTGATGGGCGAAAGGCTCGAGGACATCTCGTATTGATGCGCATTAAACCAAAATTTGTGGGGGGATTATATTATTCCTTCTGATTGTTCATTTCAAAATCATGAAATCTCGTTCACACGGCGTGGCCTTCGCACGTTCACAAAACCTCCATTCCTTAATTTCTCTTTGTCGTACCTGCCACCTTCACATTTCTAAATATGCAATAAATAAACTTTACTGCTAACAGTTCATCGTGCACCACCATTACATATTGTCATTAATCAGCGAAAGGCTCGAGGAGCTTTCCCATTCATAAGCATTTAACCAAGATTTACCAAAAAGTTACATTATCGGCTCTAAATGTTCATTTAAACCATCATCTGTAGCAAATCAACCTTCTCATAAACCTATGGCATCAGCTCGACAACAGTTCTGTGGAGATACAGTGAACACCTTCGGGTGTGAGGACCAAAACTTCCATTAGTCCAGGGCATTTTCTTATTACTCAACCACTGCCGCAGAGAACCAAGTAATTTGGACCTTCGGGATTGCTCATGCAGGTTGTGTCCCTGAGGTTTTTTACTATAAGTACCTAGTCTCTTGGTGCGTCGATAAATTTATTGCAGAGAAAATAATTATTCCACTGTAGGACCGCTCTTATTTTTCTTTATCACCTCAGGTCTTCCGCCAGATGCTGACATTTTCGGAGCCAACATTGACGTTCAGAGGAGAAGATTGCAAACAATTCCTAGCAAACCATAATAACGGATTGGACCTCTTGCCCCTTTTTCTAGAAAACCCGAATCTAGTTCCTGAAGATATTACAAGCATGCAGGTTAGTTCATTTAGAAATTCATTTCGTGAAATTGCCTGGCTATTTACAAGAATAACGAGATAGGAGTCCACAGCTATTGTTTCGCACATGGCTCTTTATATTTTTTATTTCATAGTCAATGAACAAGTCATTTTTTATTGGGGTAGGTTAATTTCCCATGAAATCTCTTCCCAATTGTCAAGCTACAAAAGGGAAAAGAAATTTTATATGTCATCATATTTAGTTTTTGCAATAGCACATTCCTGTCGGTTTCCACAACTGTCTCTGTCCAAGAATGTCAACTACGAATTCCACCCAGTAATGTTCTGGTACCATGCCTTGTGGAAGCACAAGGCTTCCCACTGTTTTTATGAGGTTTTTAATGGCTTCGTGTTTGTTTTTAAAGTTTTGTTGTTAGGAGAAGATGCTCCCCGCATTTCTGAATAGGCAACTTTTTTTTTGGACAAGAAGGGGACACTCGAACATTTGGATAATTACACTGTCATAAGAATTTTTGGCTCCATGGAACAACCTGCTCTCCTTCCATGTCACGTTATGGACAAAATGTTTGTTGCATAAGTAGCACGTCAATACAGCTGTTGGTTCCATCTATTCCAAAGGAAGAAAGAAAAATAGTTCATTCCTCTGCCTTGGAAAATAGGGGAGTTTGTGTTGAAAAATGTGAACAAAATTGACAATTTCGCAACACATTCTAGCGTCTCCAACCTGAGATATGTTGAAGACATAAGAGTATTCGACCCCTATGATATTTTTAGACAACATTTACAAACACTTGACCTCGACGATTTTTTTGTAAATAAACACCTGCCCAAAAACAAAGACAGTAGCGACAAGGGCCCTGCCTCTAATGCCTACGACGTACAGACAATGAAAAGTTGCACTAAATTGTACACGCAACAAGGGAAAGGCCCCAGTGACAAGAGTGTTCAATATGAAAATTACACTCCAAAAAGTACTACATCTCGGAGCATAACTCCAACGGCCCATCATAGCGACAAAGAAACCAAAGTTCTTCAAACGAAGGAGGAGATAACGACCCTCCTCACTCTAAAATTGATAGTTCTCACAAGCTTCTAGTAGAGAAGAAGAGGAAAAAAAATGTGGGGCAGGCGGAAGAGCTGAAAATCCAGAGTGAGAGCATGGAACTTGACAAGGATCTGGATACCATGATCTGCTTCCTGGATCAGCCTGGAGACGCCATCCACCATAGCCATCCAATGGACATATCCGTTACCAAAAATTTTGACGAAGATGAATCCTTCGTGTTCCAGAGCATTGTTTTTGATAGCCGGAACAAAAAAATGATAATTCAAAAAAAAAATGTTAAAAATAAGAAAGGAAAATCTCGTTCAAAGGTTGACGTTGCCAACATGCGGTCGTCCCAAATATGTCAACTTCACACCGCGACCGGAGAATCACTTCAGGATTCCATTGGAGGCATCGAGACCAAGAATGCAAGACTGAAGGACTGAATCAAGGAATTGGAAGATGCTTTCATTCCTATGCCATTGCTTGTTGATCCTTTGGCAATAGCCATGCCTGGCACCCATGCACCCAATGTAAAAGCATCCTCCACCCTGCTCGCATCCTGTAAAGGATATGTGGAGAACAATATCAAAAAAAGAGTGGAATTGGTTACCGAGGCGTGGAAAATATCACAAACCATCACTTCCCTTGGAATCAGGGCACATAGCTTGATCGAGCTTTTGCAGGCCAAATTAAAAGATGAAGAAAATTTCTTTTTAAAAACGGTCACCCCTTTTGGCAAGATTGTCAACAATATGACATAAACAAAAAGAAGAGAAGAAGATGTTTCGTCCAAAAACCGCATCGACCAATTGAATGCATGTTGGAAAGAAAAAGTAAAGAATCTGCATCTCATTGTTTAGTCATGTGAACAAGCCATATTGAAAAAAGATATATTATTCACAAAGCTGTCAAATATAGACTTAGACGGGAAAACCTACGACTTCTAAGACCCCCACTTAATCGAAAACTCCTTTCCCTTAACTAGGAAAGAGTTCGATAAACATGTTGCTATGTTTAAGACCTTCTCTCTACAAAAGTTTTACATCATCCTTCAATTTGATAAATCTCACGTCCATGACTCACTAGTCAAATATACAATACAGAATGAAGAAATTCATCAAGATCTCTCTAATCTCTCTATCGACTTTCGGGAATTAGAAAACGATATTTTCAACATAAAAATCCGGAATGAGATCAACGTCGCCCCGATGAGAGGCTACATTGAAGAATGGCTCGAAAGGCAATTGAAACAGGTCGCCAACAAAAGGCAACATGCAATTGCCAGCATTCTAGCATCCGTGGAGGGCATCCTTGAAACCGCAGTTGTCGGCAACATCAATGAAACGACAGCCGCAAGCAAATAGCCAAAGGGCTCATATGTACCCTCACTGTAAGTTTCCTCATCGCATCCTTCTTTGTTTTTCAACCCAGTTATTCTAGTTTCTTAAATACAGATGTATAGGCAAACACTTATAACTTTTCATTTATTTTCTTTTGCAGCTATTGCACTCTATCTTCTTTCCACAGTCCCGTTTCTTGTACATATTTCTCTAATGGTTCGCGGGATCCCCAATCCCAGTCTACATGACAAATGCATTGAAATTCCGGTTTATATGTAACAGACTTTAATTTTTTTGTATATTTCAAAATTTCCAGCAGTATGTAACAAACTTTTATTTTTTGACAGATTTCAAATAAAAATGCATTTAAATTTTTATATGTTACAGACTTTGTTCTTATCTTTCACCACTTTGTATGACAAATGCATTTAATTTTTAATATGTTACAGAATTTTATTCTTATCCTTCACCAGTCTGTATGGCAAACGCATTTACTCTTTTATATGTTACATACTTTTATTTTTTATATATATTTCAAAATAAATGGTGCTCAACAATGCAACTGTCATTTACTTATACCCGATGTTCACAAATGCATTTAATTTTTTTTATATTTCTTATCTCCTATTAATTTTATGTCATCATGTATTTTTATCTTTCACCTGTCCATATGGAAAATGCATTTAAATTTCCAAATTTATTCTTGCACTGTAAACAAATTTTTTACTTTGTTATATACTTTTAAAAAAAATAGGTTTGCTATATACTTTCAAAAAATAGATGGTGCTCTACCTACCAACCTTCATTTACTTTTTCTCCATCTTCTGTGATATACATGTTGCACACAACATTTCCGTGATATACATTTTGCACCGAACACTTTGTTTCATTTACAATTCGACCTCATTTTCCACAATTTTCTTTCTAACCTCGTTGGTAGGGACTGCGTTGTCACACAACCTTGTTATTATATCCTTGTGTTTATTTAATATCATCACAGTTACTAAACCATAAATCATAAATATGATTGTCTTGTAACAATTAATTTATTAATCTATTTCATACATAACATTTTATTTTATACATTAATTTATTAATCTAATTTCATACATAACAATTTATTTTATATATTAATTTATATTATTATTTTAATGTAAGAAAATTTAAACTAAGAATATATTAGCATGAAATTAATTAAATACCTAATAACATGAACCAGACTCAATTGTTTTAAACTATATATAATATTTTGTATAATATTATTTTTTATTATCTTTAAAACACTATATATCATGACAACATTAAACATAAGATGCAAAATACACTTCTTGAGACAATGAAATATAGATACTTCTGAGAATCAAGTTAAAAAAAAAAACCATTTACAATCAAGTTTATTTATGATACTTATTCAAGTAAAGCATAATTAAAAACTGGGGTACATCGTGACGAGGATTGGAACTGGATGTTGCAGAAAGTCGAAAAGAAAATTGGAAATTGGTGCTACAAGTGGCTATCTTTGGGAGGACACCTTACCTTATTGAAGTCTATGTTAGAATGCCAACCAGTGTACTGGATGTCTCTGGAGACCATCCCTTATACCGTGTTAAATAATTTGAGAAAGATTATGTTCAATTTTCTTTGGAAAGGAAACAATGAAACTAAACACTATCATCTATGCAAATGGGAACTTCTCACACTGCCAAAGAAATATGGAGGGTAGGGTCTGCGTAATATGTTTGATTTCAACAAGGCCTTGGCTGCAAATTCTCTCTGGAGTGTTCTGATGTGTGATGGTATTTGACATAAAGTTGTTATTGATAAGTACCTTCCCCAATCTAAGATAAAAAACGGGTTCAGGTCTCCTACCTTTCACCTAAATACGACTTCTAGATTTTGGAGCGGTCTACTAAAATCAATCCATTTGATCACACATTGGTTAAGTTGGTTGTTGGGTTCGGTTCATGTCATTGCTCTTGGTAGAGATAGGATTCTAGGAATGGGTGAGAAATATTTCATCTCTTTAACTCTTTTATCTGAATTAAAAAAACGAAATATCACCTCTCTCTTGCAGGCGAGGAGGCTCATGGACCATCACTCTTCCTACTTGTGGTTCTCTAGTACCGATTTAGGCCTTTCTGGTGATTTAGAAAATGAATGGAATCAGTTTCAGAGAGCCCTTATCGATTCAAGTGCCTTTCTCCATGATAGAGAAGACGAACTTATGTGGACCGGAGGTGATAACTCAGGAATCATCACTGTTAAAAATACTTATCAGGCATTTCTTTCTACACAGGGATTAAAAAAGGTAATAGGTTGGAGACAAGCCTTATGGAAATGGGACTTGCCACTCAAAATAAAATGTTTCATCTGGTTGGCAGTGGAGAATAAGATCTTAAGTTGGGAAAATCTAAAATTTAGAGGATGGGAAGGACCGTCTCAGTGTCATCTATGTCTTCAAGAGATTGAAAGCACTAGTCACCTCTTCATTCACTGCTCCTTTGCTAGTTCTGTGGGGGATAAATTGGCCACGATTCTGAGCTTTAAAAACTGTTGGAAAGGGAATACCTTGAATGAGTGTTTTAACAACTGGGTGAAAGAAAAGTATGTCTCAACAGTGATTGTTGCACACATATGTTGGTTTATATGGTTAGAAAGGAACGCAACAATCTTCGAGGAGAAAAAGCCATCAATCCACACATTGATTTATAAAACTTTAGGTCTTCATAATTGTGGATTAAAATCTCAAAAGTCTGCCCATATGTGTTCTATTATGATTTCATAAAAAAGGGTTATTACCACAGCTTGGTTTGATGGAGCTGCACAGCTAGATGGCCAAAAATGTGGGGCTGGTGGAGTCTTTAAAACTCCATATTTAACAGTTTATAAATAACTTTTTAATTGTGGGAGTGGCACAAATACTAGAGATGAATTAATGGGAGTATGGGCAACCCTCAAGTTGGCATTACATATGTCTTTCCACGGAATCCAAGTCCTGGGCGATTCAAAACTTGTAATTGATTGGCTTTCTAATAGATCTAGGCTTTAGTCAAGTAGCATTGAGGGATGGAAGTCTAGAATAAAGGATTTAATCAAACCCTTTCTTGATATAATCTTCGAGCATGTCTATAGGGAATATAATGTTGAAGCTGATCATATCTCTAAGATGTCATTAAAGGAACCAGAAGGTCGGGTCACCTTTTTCCAGTGGACTAATGGGGTAGAAGGCCCCAAGCAATTTCTTAGTCTATACTAAGTCCTTTGAGCCTTTTTGGCTGGATTTTTTTTGTTTTTAGATAGCTTGGTACTTTTCTTCTAAACATTATATGTATCTCTTTGGAAGTTCTCTCCCTCCTAGTTTGTATTATTTTCTATCTTTTTTTATGATCTCTTTTAGATCCTTTTTGGGTTCCAGCAATTGTGATCATTTTGTAGAAGGGATTGAGGTTCCCTTGTTCTCTATTTTGGGACTGACTATCTTCTGGATCAATCCTAGTCTCAGATCCGATGATGTAAACAAATTATATTTACTAATATAATTGGGAAAATTTTCTATTGGAAAAAAAGTAAAACATAATTTATGTTTAAAAAAGAAATTCTTAAGTAAGTAAAAACCAAGTTAATATAAAATAATTTTTGAATATTTGCATTTTATTGTATAAATAATTACGTATCTCTATGTGTATACTTAATACATTTCCAAATATTTATATAGAATAAACATACAAAGTTACGGAAAATTATTAAGATGATATATATCTTATATTATTAATATTTTAGTGTTGAGGTGATAGGTTTGGAGATTTTTCTTGATAGCAAAGGAAAATTAGTAATAACATTAATATGGGGCATTATCTCTCTATATAAAAAATGAGGTAAAGGCCTTAAGGAAAATTAAAATTAGTAATAACATTAGACTGAGGCCTTATCTCTATATAAAAATGAGGTAAAGGTTTTAATTCATGTGAGTGATTGTGATTTTGGAATATTGAATCAAAGAAGTATCTATTGTAAGGGATTCATTCATTTTATTGATTTTAAAGGAAAATTAATAATCTTATAAGATTAGTATGTGGTTTTATTTTTCTATATAAAAATGAGATAAGATCTTAAATGTTATGAGTTAATAACATTGGTACGGGGTTTTAATTTTCTATATAAAAATTAGGTAAAGACTTTAATTTCTCTGAGTCATTGTGCTTTTGGAATATGGAATCAAAGAAGTAACTATTGTAAGGGATTTATCCATTTTCTTGACCTCAAAGGAAAATCAGTAATAACATTAGTATGTGGCTTTATTTTTCTATATAAAAATGAGGTAAGGCCTTAATTGCTATGAGTTAATAACATTGGTATGGGGCTTTAGCTCTCTATATAAAAATGAGGTTAAGGCTTTAATTGCTTTGATTCATTGTTCTTTTGGAATTGGAATCAAATAAGTAACTATTATAAGGGATTCATCCATTTTCTTGATCTCAAAGGAAAATCAATAATAACATTAGTATGCGACTTTATTTTTCTATATAAAAATGAGGTAAGGTCTTAATTGCTATGAGTTAATAATGTCGGTATGAGGCTTTAGCTCTCTATATAAAAATGAGTTAAAGGCCTTAATTGCTTTGAGACATTATGCTTTTGGAATATAAAATGAAAGAAGTAACTATCATAACGGATTCATCCGTTGTCATTGGATCTCTAGGAAAGGGAAAACTTCCCAACGAACTAAGGTCAATAAGAATCATCCAAAGGGCCTTCTCCTATCCTCAAAATCTCCACACTATATCCTACTTTTAAGTCCTACAAAAACTCAATTCAGAAGTAGATAGAATAGTGAACAAGGGGCCTACTTTGAATCAAGTCGAGTATTTTAACGAATGCAAAGGGGAAAGGGGAATTCCCATGCCCTATCTCTTTTCATGGTTTTAGGCCTAAGGTTCTATAACCCTCGAAAAGAGGTAATTTAGGCATTAAAAGAGGGGTATTCTCCCTCCATGCATCATGCCTCATGTATGCAATAGACATGAAGGATTGAAGACCTTTGTTTGACCCCCCCACCCAACAAATTAACGTTAAGACCTTAACATGGAAAAAATATGTGTCCATTCCCATATGTGTGAATCAATTGCTCTGCAATGGATTTAACTCTTGTCCCATCCAACATCGAAATTGGTGAAGGAGTTTGGGTTAAATGATGTGAAAGATAGATTGATGTGCATTCCTCCCTACATTTGGCTTACAAATTGAATCATCGAGATTGTGGAGTGGTTTTTGGTAACTCTGGTCCTTAACCTCTTTAGGTGTTTGTTTGGTGACATAAGAACCCCAACAAGATTAACTAAAAGCAATGAAGGGGTGCAATCACTCACAAATATTGTTGTTTTTGTCTACTAAGAGAAATGAAAGGTTTGAGCCATGGCCTCTACTAGTATGAAAAATAAATTGAGGAAGTCAAGAGAATGGCCAATGATTTGCTGCTATTGGAAGAAAGCCAATGAATAGTGAATCTTGGTGGAGAATTTTACAAGGGACAAGCCTGCACTGGAGGTTTGTAAGGACCTCTTTGTTAGGAATGGGAGAAGGAGTTTGGAGTGACCATGATGATTCTAAGAGGTAATCATTTATAATAATTGGTCACTCTAGATGATCTTTTAGATCTTGCGACACATATTTAGGACCACTAAAATATTCCCCTTTCCCTTGGCTTTATTGACAGACATGCACTGGAGGTTTGCAAGTACCTCTTCATTAGGACTAGGAGAAGGAGTTTAGAGTGACTAGGATGGTAAGAATTTAGAACAATTAGTCACTCTAGATGATCTTTTAGACCGCGAGGCACATATTTACGACCACCAAAATCCCCCCCCACCCTTACCCTTGGCTTCAGTGGAAAGCATGCATTGGAGGTTCACAAGCACATCTTTATTAGAATTGGGCGAGGGAATTTGGAGTGACCATGATCATTCTAAGAAGTAAGGTTTTAGAACAATTGGTCACTCTAGATGACCTTTTAGACCTCGTGGCACTTATTTAGGACCACTAGAATCTCCCCCTTGCCATTGGCTTCAATGAAGAATCTAGTGACTTAACTGACCCTGCCCTCTTTAAAGACTCTACCAACCCTTCTGTGGGTCAAACTAGCAACCTAGGTACGTAGACAAACCTTGCTCTGATAACATCCCTTAGTAGGCTTAAGATATGTTTTTTTTTGTTTTTTCTTGTCACATACTTCTACTAAATCAATTTAATAAAATGCATACATGCACATCGTTAAAGAAAATAATGGTGTTAGAGTATTTACATATGCTAAAGGATGTCTTTCTTTTGATTCTAAAAAGAAAACAATGTTTTTATTTTGATATGTTTACATTAAAAATAAAAACTATATTTTAATCATAATTTTGTGATATTAAACATTATTTCATTTTTCTATTTTAAATTATTTTAACTATTTTTAAAATGATAAAATATTCCCCCAAATGGGGTGACATGTGACATTCCTGTGACACCGGACTTAGCACTAAGCCACGACATAAATGCCGATGGCCGCCACCCACAAGCTTGCATTTACGATGGTGGACGGCCATAGCAGCAGCTATACGACGGAGGGACACCTCCCTCGCGCGATCACTCTCACTCACAGCGCACTCAGCATGACAGGGTTTAAGAGGGGTCAGGTGACTTCGGCCTCTGGTAATTTGCGTTCTTATGTGCCTGGACAGAGTGGGCCTGCTCCTGCTTCAGCTCTCCTCTTCGCATGGGCGCTCTGGTGCAGTCCTGTACCCCTCTCGTCCTGGCGCACTCCCATCTCGTTGCATTTTGGTGAGGAAATTCCTGGCATTTTGCTTTTTTATGTGTCTGGACAGAGTCGGTCTGCTCTTGCTCCAGCTCTCCTCTTCTTTTGGGAGCCCTGGTGCAACCTGACATCCTTCTCGTCCAGGCTTATTCACTTCTCACTGCAACCCCTCTGTACATTCATCTTTCCCCCGGCAACTATGGCCAGAAAGCGGGGCAGGCCTCGTCGTGGCTTGGCCTGGTACACCCACAAGGCGCATCGGCAAAGGAAAGAAAGGTTGGAACGTGCTCTGGCAATGGCGACCTCCATTCTCTGGAAGAAGGCTTGGGCTGAGAAATTGGCGCTGCTCGCCATCATTGCGGAGATGGGAGCCGGTTGCAGCAGCGAAGCCACGGTAATTAAGCCGGGAGACAGGCAGGAGGATGGGGCCGAGGACGCGATTCCCACCTGTTATGTGGAAGAAGATCTGTTCATGGAGGACCTGTCGATTATCCAGGAGCCTCGTGCCATGGAGGCGACTCACCGAGATGAAAGCGGCCCAAAATTCGCTCTGGAAGATGATATCCCCGGCTGCATTGTTGAGGAAATTTCCCTGTCGGGTGACTACAGCCCCACCAGCCATGAGATGCAGGTAACCAGAGCAGATGTGAATGCAGACAACAATCGCTCATCGAGGAAGGATGAAGTGGACAGTGCAGAGCAAATGGAGCTTGACGCTGGAATTGGAGCGACTGTGGAATTGAGAGATGTCTCCCTCAACGACGTGGGTGATGGTTTGCATGGGTCTCTCCTCCGTGCAGAGCATCTGGCTCTGGTGTTCGAACTCTGAGGCCACATGGCAGACCTGGAGCATAGAGCCCTTCTCATGGGCTAGTGTCTAGACCTGCTCCTTGACGCGTACTCCAATGTTCCAGCTAAGCGGAAGGGCCCTCTCTACGCGCAGGCATTTTCCATCCCAGTTGGGTCCACGTGGCAGTCAAACAAGGGCGATAGGTCACCAGGTATCTAGGTCTTTATGCTTTTCTTGGTTCTTGGTTTTATCATGTTACTGTTTTATGCCCATTTGGACTATAGCCATCTGTCCTAGTTTCCTCTGGGCAGGACAGATGCTACTTTGTTTCCTGTTTTATCATGCTACTGTTACATGCTCTCCACTTATGCTGGTTTCCGATAATCGGCAGCATTTTTGGGTGACTCGGACCTATATCACTATATATTTTGTCAAAGTTTTTTCAATAATTTAATATAGCAGGTTCCACTATTTTACTTAAAAAAAAAATTGATAAAATATTCTTAAAATGGTATAATGATTTATTCCACTAAAAAAATGTATGTAATTTTAATTATATAAAAAAATAAAATTCAAAATAAACTAGCGCTTAGCACCTCACAACTATGATGGGTCCTATTCTAAGTTTGAAATATAATTAACACTTGTGAGTAATTACATCTTAAAGCTCTTCATCAAACATGTCAAAACTAAAGTTGCAAGATTTTGAAAAAAATTCAAAGAATAAAGTAACACTTAATTTTTAATTTATATTAAAAATGAATCAAGTTTTAATAATGGTTAATTATAAATTTAAGATTATGATTATAATTATAATTAAATCAATTTGTTAGAATAATGGAGAGAAATAATTGTTATCTTTCTTATCTAATTATAATTTCAAAAATAAATCATAAAAAAATATATTATTATGAACTTTAAAGAAAATTACTATATTCACTACCTTAAATATTAACACTTAATTTTTTTTAATGAAAACATATATTCAATATATTTATTTAATCTTATAATAAGAATAATAATAGGGATTTGACTGGTAAAGTCTACGGAGGTATACATACCCTACCCCTCTGGATTTGAATTTATGACCTCTTAAAAAGAAACACATGTTCTTAACCATTAGGCCCACTCAGACTGTATACCTCTTAGTATATCTTTTAAGAGATATACTACTATGTATAGATCATCTGATAAATTATTATAATTAATTCATATTATAAATAATTCCTTTTAAAAGATATACTACTATGTGTAGATCATCTGATAAATTATTATAATTAGTTCATATTATAAATAATTTATTAAAGATGGTGCATAATATCGATAAAACTAATTTCAATAATGATGTGCAACACACCATAAATTTAAGTAGGATTGATTGAGCCATATAGCACGATTCAAGATGGGTTTATAATTAATAATTGAAATCCCACCAAATTGAATGGAGATCTTAATGTGGAGAGATAACAAACAAGATACATACGACAATTTCATCATATTTTATATATATATATATATATATATATATATATAACAAGGGAATAGTTAACTATATGTTATAATATTGACTAGTTCGTTATAGATAAGGGTTCATTTCATGTTGCTACCATTATAATCCTCTCTAGTTTTAATAGTACATGCCAAAGCAGGTACTATAGCAACAGGTACGGCTAACAACTCCATTAATTTGCAATTTTTTACCTAACTTTTCCCTAATATACTAATTATTCCATTTTTTATTAAATATTACATTTTTCAAATTTTTTAATATATTTTACTAAATTTTGTATTGGTTGAAATAATTTTGATACGACATAATTTCCCTCGTATGTTGTAATTGTTTTTGGTAAATTGTAAAAATTATAAATTAATTTTCAAAATAAATTTATATTTATTATATGATTGACATTTTCGGAGGCTCTAGCTGTGTTGCTCTATAGTCAAGGGACACTCTAGCTCTGTGGCACTGTTCTCTCACACTAATAAAATGCATTGGCCTAATGTACTAAGTTAAAATGTTTTTGTTTTTTCTTACAATTTTACTATACTATCCCATACTCATAACTAATAAAATGCATGTGTTAGATTGTCTATGTAACTAATAAAATGCAAAAGAAGAAGGAAAGATGGCAGCACCAGAAGACCAAATGGATACCCAACAAAAGAGGTGAGACAAATTATCAGTTGCTCATTATTTTAAACACTCTTCAAAATATTTAATCATTATCTTTAATACTCTTATAATATTCTTCAAAATATTTAATCAGTTGAGATTCAAATTCATGAAAGTGCCCAGATCTGTCTTACCATTTGCGACTCATTTGCCCGGCCTGTTAGTCTGGGACGATAGTTAGTTCTCTGTGTTCCAACTTTTTTGGGAAGACCAAGCCATGTCAATACCTTCATGCAGTTCTGCAATCATACTATGCCAGAGTTAATCTATGAGCTTTCATGTGAAATTTTACAGAAAATTTGTGTATATAAGATAAGAAAATTGTGTATATGAGATAAGAAATTAGCTACAATTCTCCTTTCTCTCCGCACTATAAAAACATCAACGTGCGGCACAAGAAGCCAACAATATTTCTTCAATATTTCTGCATTGCAATGATGCAACAGGTAGAACACAGCGAACAAAAAATTAAAGAATCTTGAATCTATTCTAGATGCTTCGAGTCTAGGAAAATAACCCATCTATCATCTGCCAAGAAATATGACATCTGAGGCACAGGTAAAACATCCTTTCTGATTCCATGCCTACCTGTGACACAGAGCTATGAATGAGTTATCTGTAAGTTTACATTTCAAAAAATACTAAAACACACATGCTATTTAGAGAAGTATTCATTTTGAATCCCAAAAAACCCAGATAGAAGATGAAGGCTGTAATTCCCCACCTGGATCTGAACCGGAACAGTGAAAAAATCTCACCCAATGGGACTTTTTCGAGCTTGCAAGCTTGAAAAACTTGGTATATCTTCAAGTTTAGAAGAACAAATATTGTGGGAAAATAAACAAAGAATTTGGTGAAATCTAGGGATGTATATTTTACAAGAATAATTCCAGTGGCCCATTACCACAAAGCCTTAGTAGCTTTTCTTATTTCAATACCATAGATATATCAAAGAAGGGCCTTTTTGGTATTCTAAAATACTTGTAAACAGGATAAACCAATTTTGTTTATTGTTTTGCAATACTTCTTTATACGT